>JAHHUM010003085.1:57500-77681 GCA_036173005.1 Crenichthys baileyi | reverse complement strand
CCTTCCCGGCCGCAGCTACGGGCAGCAGCATTGACAATAAAATGGGGAGAACATGGTCCACTGGGACTCAAATGTCCCCAAAACACCCCCCGGGGAATCGGGTTTCCAAAACTCCCCGAGGTGGGGGATTTTGAATACACCCCGGGCCGAGGGGCCTCACCGGGCTTTCCCAGAAACCCCTCACTATGCGCTTGGGCCCTGCCAAGCCCTGCCCGGGTTTTTCTTTTTACTTTCCTTTTTCTAAACAAAATGATTTTTTTTTATAACAAATCTTTTTATTTTTTATCTTCTTTTACGTTTTTAAAATTTGGGGTACACAGCAAGCCCTGCAATGATTTTATTTTTGTCTTCTTTTTTATATAAAAAATAATGGAAATAAAAAATGTAAATATGTTTGTGTTGGGGAAAATGAAAAAGGCCCAAAAAAAAGGGAAAATGCAAATTTCACCCCCAAATTTTGTGATTTCTTTTTTAGTTTTTAAAATTGTTGAAATTTTAAAATTAGGCTGTTTTATAAAACTGTTTATTTTCAGGCATTGCCGGTCAAAAATTTTGGGTTTTTCTCGGGAAAAGGGTTGAAAAAAGTCCCCCCACTATTTTTTCCTTTGTTTGGTGGCGAAAACCCCTAAAAAAATTTTTCTCCTTAGGGGGAAAAAGGGTTTAAAAAAGGTGGCTGGGACCAGCCTGACAAATGGTCTATTGACCCCATTTTTACTTAGCCCCAAAAAGCCCTTCGGGGGTTTCGGGGAAACAATAGGGATCGAAAAAATTTGCGTTTGAGGGTTGAAAACTTTGGGGTTTTTAAAATTTTTGGGGACGGGAAAGGGAATAAAGGGCCCCAAAGGGTTTTAAATTGAAAAAATTTGGATGGGGGCCCACATGGGAAAAGGTTTTCATGGACCCAAAGGGTTTATGCAAAGTTTCTGTGGTTTTCTTTTTTGGGTTTTGGGGGTTTTGAATCATAGTTGTGTTCAAAACAACTAATGAACCTTTTAGAGTTGCCCCAAAGTTTTTTTTTTCATTTTTTTTTTTCTCTAATGTCGGTGTTCACTATTTGTGTTCAGATGCTCGCCAAGTTGGAACAATTTTTTGGGTTTTGGGTTTAGGTGAAAGGTGAAAACTTAAAAATTTTTTTTTGGAATTTTCTTGAGGTGAAATTGGATCTAAATTCTTTTTGGAATGGGAACAGAACCCCCAAATAGAACCTGTCTTTTGGCCATAGGGGGGTTATGGGTTTTATTATTTCATGGAAAAAAGATTTGGGCCCCCAAAACTTCTTTAAGAGGGGGGGGGAAAAGCTGGCATGTTTGGTGTGTCTTAAGTGTTAAGTGTCTAAATTTCTTTTTCAATGGTTTTTTCTCAAATGTTTGTCTGACTAACCTTTAGACTTCATAGAAACAAAAAGAAAAAATTTAATAATCATAGGATGGAAAAAATTGGAAATGGTATATTTGGGGGGGAAAAAATACTGGTTATAGTGATCAAAATGTCTAACAGGAAAATGAATAACTAAACAATGGTATGATTAAGGGTGTACAGAATATGCAAATTACTTTTATCTAGTATTGGGGGTAGATGTTATGGGGGAAGGACCCTAAAGGTCTAAAGGTCTAATTTAGGTAGATAAAGTCAAATTATCGACGCGCTTGTAAAGTAGGTTGAAAAACCTGGACACCTTCATGGTAAATGATGCAAAAACTTTGTTCTGGGGATGATTTCAAAAATTTTATGGAAAATAACGGTTTGAAACCATATCTAAACATTGGCTACTAGGTAACGGACAATAAATTGCAACTAACTGGGTTAGAAAATAAATATGATTTTTTGGTTAAAAGTGAGAAGATGACTCTGTTATATTATCTACATATAGGATTCTCATGAAAACAGGTACTGGAGCATTCCCTGTTCCCAACAAGCCCTAGGAAATTGTTATTGATTTTATGGGTGCCGACAACAGAGTGAAAGGATGTAGCGATGTGCTTGACACTTTCACCAGGTCGGCTGAGAGAGCTAATCACACAATCAAAAAACGATTGGCTAAAGTGATACAAAAATGAAGTGTGCTGAAGATGCGCTGCCCTTGGTGATGTTTTACATCAGATTATCACCCACTGAGCTCATGGGTTTAACTCCCCATCAGCTGCTGGCAGGAAGAACCATGCCCTGACCTTTCACCTCCTCTCTTCAGTTAGGGTGTGAACCCAGTCTGCATTTACAGAGAGAGCAACTGACACACTATGCTCAATGATTTCAATCTGCTGTTTTTGTCTCATAACACACAGGAGGCTCTAACCAAAGAACCAACAGGAGAAACAAATGGAACTCTGGATGAGGGCAAAACTAAGGTAAGCAGATTATATAGCAGGAAGGTAGAGCCATCCTCCGAAGGAAACCTCAGAGAAATCAGAAAGCACCTGAGGAAGAACATACGAATAGGTTCGATTGGATATCTTTTGACTTAACATTTCATTTCCTGCTAACACGTCAAAAATGTGCTTGTGGAATTAAATTAATTTATTCCAGTAACAATAACGTCAAACGGTAAGATTAACTCATCTTTTTGCTTTCAACTAACAAAATACAATTATGTGGAACCTGTTTCATAAATTTTGAGTGGGTTGGGTTACTTCAAAGGAGGGAATGTGATAAAGAAATTAACAATAAAAATTCTATTTGTTGGGTTAATGCTTGAAGGAGTATGTCCTGGTAAATTTGAAAGGAGGTCGCAAAATCAAAAATCACCGAGGGGAGAAGGATTTCTAAAGTAAAACTGTGTGAATAATCAACAAACAAATGTGCACTTCTGTGAATGTGGGAAATTGTGGAATAAATTGCATGAAGGGTTAAATGAGTGTTCAACTACTTAATTCAAATAACTTAATGAATAGAAATTATAACTTCCTATTTGCTTCTGAGTTATTTATTTATAGATGATGTTGTTTACAACTTAGATTGTAAATTAACTTGATACAAGGCCTTGAACTTTTACTTGCTGCTGAACAGAAATGATTTATGGGGAATAATTGCTTTAATAATTAATAATAATTGCTATTGACTGGACAGGAAAGATGTACCCTGGTTTCCCTCTCCCTCCAGGATGCCCTGACACCGATTGGCCCACTCAGGGGGAACCTTTCAGAAAATGTGTTTTTGAATTTAATATGTCTGCTAGAATACAAAACTGCTTCCTGTTAGAACTGATTCTAATCTTTTAAATGACACCACGGCAAAACAGGAGAAACAGCTGAAGGCTGTGTAAACAGGACGTTGAAATTATTTCTTGTCAAATTAGAATAGCTTTGGATGTGATCCTTATAAAAAAAAAAAAAAAAAAAGAAAAATGGTTGTGTGGTGTTTTTGAAGTGGTTTGTTGTTCTTTTATTCCCAACAATTACAGCACCTGATGGATCTCTAACGAAGGCCTTAAAAGGATTGCAATCACTGTCTATTGAATTAAAATCAGGAATCGAACAATTCACAAAAATGTTTGAGACGTGGTCTGGAAAATGGGGAAACCTACTGGTGAGTATATTCCCTTCATTGATTGTTGTGGTGATCACAGGTTGTGTTTGCTGTTGTGCAACGTGTATTCAAGCTCTCATCCTCAGGTGTATTGATTGTGCGATTGGTTCCAGTGATACCAGAGGTTTGAGATTACCATAACATCAAATGGATGTGGTGCCAGAGCACACTAATGTGATCCACTGAATATTTGAGTACAAGTGATGATGTGGATCCCATGGAACCAAACCAAAGTGCTGGAGAAATTATGATACTGTACTAGGTGGAGAGGGACCGGACCAAACGACTGCAATAGATAATTGAGCAGGGTTTACGATTCAGGGTCTACAATATACTGATACACATTGTGCTGCTCATTTCCGTTGTGCTTCTAGCTTTTTATTATTTTTGTTGTTTTAAATTTTTCAACAGGGCATTATTTTCTATTTGCGATGTTTTAATAATTTAAATTTCAAACACACATCAGCATAGGTCTGTTCTATGGGAAACAGAGGGAGCACACGCTGAGGGCTGCAGGCAGTTACCGGAGAAATGGCACTCCGTTTGGGGGGCGGAGTTACGCGACATATTCTAGCTTAGGTCCATATGCACCAGACACATTGATTGATGTGAAGTCGGTTTTTCCTACCTCAACAGTGGGATTGTTATGAATGTATGATTCTGTGGCCTTTTCTAATCATCTCTTTGCTGCCTTAAATACTTGTATCTGCCCTTGTTGCTTATCTGCCACACCGCTCACTGCTACAGCTTACACAACACCTTAGGTGCATGACTACAACCATGGGCTTCTTGGACTCAGGGGGTCCGGGGAGTGACAACCGCCTGTCAGATGCCGATGGTTAAGGGGTCGGGCCCCTCAAATCAGGGGTGTGAGAAAGAGGGGGCCGTGATCAGGCTCACTGGATTGACAGAGGATAACCCATGAGTGAAAAGGGGGCCGCCGTCTGAGCCGATATCCTTTACAGTGATTTCTGTGACTTAAGGAATAATGTTGATATTAAAGGAATCAGAATACTTGATTTAATGGTATGAATGCTGTACAGATAATCAGATAAAGTTAATGACAGATTGATTTAGTGAAATTAATTAAGCACATGTCATGAATGAAAGTATTAATAGGACCTCGCAGGTTATTTTTAGTTATGTGTTCACCTCTCCATAGGTTGATTTTTAGGACATGTGTTTAGTAATAAATGGAGACTGCTTTAAAGTGAAAAGGTTTCTAATTGTGCTAAACAGGTACATTGTTCTTAATCATGATGAAATATTTTTGACTAAGATCCATTTGATTAAGCCACTAAGTGGCCTGCCTTAATGATAATAATAGTAGTTGCTAATTACCTACAATTGGGCGTAACCTGCCGGTATAAACATATGATTTTATATTCCATTTTAAGACTAACCTTTTTAGGTAGCTGAACCTGCAAAGGGATGCTTGGGGATTGATGTCGCTCAGGGGGCAGAGAAGATGGACGAAGACAATCAACTCTTAGGGTCTACATTAACTGATTCATATGATGTAAGACTTGTGAGCTTGAGCTTGTGCGGGAGGTCGAGAGATATCGACTAGAAATAGTCGGGCTCGCCTCCACGCACAGCGTGGACTCTGGAACCCATCTCCTTGAGAGGGGCTGGACTCTCTTCTACTCTGGAGTGGCCCACGGGGAGAGGCGGCGGGCTGGGGTGGGTTTGCTTGTTGCCCCCCAGCTCAGCCATCTCGTGTTGGGGTTTACCCCGGTGGATGAGAGGGTCGCATCCCTGCGCATCCCTACGAGTACGAGTATGATGTAAGACAGAATTTTCTGCTGTTCCTCAGGCTGTTGACCTTTCTCTCTTTTCTCTAAATCATACACATACAGGCTTGATGGGGTTAGAGTTGTCACCACTAGGTATATCAACTGTTGCTTAGACACGACCAGGGGTCTACCGGAGAGATGGCGTTCCTCCCGGTGGGGGGTGGGGGTGGGGGTGTTGGGGTAACCACGTGACAGCTGGAAGGAGATTCCCTGGTCACATATAGGTTTAACACAAACATACAGGGTTGAATGATTGTTTCGGGGGTGGGTACCCAGTTGCAGGTGGTCCACTACCCAGTGCCTCGGGGGTTAACTGATCTAAATTAGTGAGGTGCCTTTAAATGACACCTCATCAGGGGGGTTGTTAGGAATAACCTTTATTAATATGCTCATAGCTTTTTTCCCCATTTATACCATAAATGCAGAAATAAAGTATAAGTTCTAAAGTTTCCCTTTTGTTACAATAGGATAAGAATGCTCATAAACATACAGTACAAGGATAAATGACCCAAGGTTTGTCATGAATGACCTGAGGCTGGGGCACTAGGTTTGATAGTGGAGTAGCCGGTATAACTGGTTTGATTAGAAAGCCACAGCACACTTAGATTAAGTATGGACACCCGCTACTACATAATCTAACAGATCCGTGAGGCAGACACCCTGTCTACTTTTAAGGCTAGGCTTAAAACTTTCCTTTTTGATAAACTTATATTTAGAGTGGCTTAGGTTATCCTGAGCTATCTCTGTACTTATGCTGCTATAGGCTTAGGCTGCTGGAGGACATAGTGACCACTTTCACGCTCTTTGCTACATTCTCACACTACTCTCCAATTTTGCATTATTTGCTGTTATTTCAGCTTTTAACTTTATCTTCTCTCTCTTTTCTCTTCCTAGAAGCTACACCTGGCCTGACTCTGTGTCTACCTGTGACACCTTTCTGGAGGGGGGCATCGTCCAAGGTTCTGCTGGCAACAACTTAATGCTCACCCTCTACCGATGATCCACATGACCCTGTCTTTTAGTATTTAACCCTTTCTCTCTTTCTCCCTTTTACTGTAAGTAATTATATGTGATCTCTTTCAGACTCTAACCTTGAAAACTGGCTCTAGATCTAGATGAAACGACTAAAGGAGCTACATCCATTAACATTTACTTTTCCTTCCCATAGAAAGTACTCCTGGATCAGTGCTTCTTTGTTCTCTTTGTGTCTCTGCTCTGTTCTCTCTAACCCCCAGTCGGTCGTGGCAGATGGCCGCTCACACTGAGCCTGGTTCTGCTGGAGGTTTCTTCCTGTTAAAAGGGAGTTTTTCCTCTCCACTGTCGCTACATGCATGCTCAGTATGAGGGATTGCTGCAAAGTCAACGCCAGTGACTGTCCACTGTCTCTACATGCTCATCCGGGAGGAGTGAATGCTGCAAGTCACTGACTGGTTTGACAGTTTGAATAAATAACTGAATCTGGCTGCAATGTTCAATGATTAGGATTAATTGGAATGTATGTACCTGACTTTTGTGAAGTGCCTTGAGACGACATGTGTTGTGAATTGGCGCTATATAAATAAACTGAATTGAATTGAATTTAATTACATCTAACATAATCATTGTTATAGTTTTCAACTAGAAGGTAATATTAGCCACTGAATAACCAAACCTGCGTTGAATCACATTTGCTTGATGTGATTTATATTTGCAGATCATATATATTATATATACAGACCTTGAACTAAAGTGTATTTTTTACCCAAAAAGTTCACCAGGATTATTTTGGCAATGGTTTACATTCCACTATTGGCTGTTTCTAACACTGCATGGGATGTCAACAGCTCAGTTGTTGCTAAGCTACAGGCACAACAATCCAATGCATTTGTGGCAATATCTCAGGATTATAATAACCTCACTCTCTGCTACACTTTTAACATTTCAACAGTTTGTCTGCTGCTCTAGCAGAGAAAATAAAACTTTGGATATGTTTGGATTTTTTTTATGCTGTTCTCTGCTCCAATTATAAACACCTTGTTCAGGATCAACCTGTAATAAAGAGAACTGTGAAAAGATGGTCACAGGAAGAACAATATCAGAGATATGTGGTTAGGGATGGCAAAGATCACAGGCTTCAAGCAGATGGATATCTGGACATACCCAATGAACTGAACACATTCTTCAATAAGTTCAGTTCAGGAACAAGCCTTTTTTTAATCTTCCACCTTAGCCATGGACCCTTCTGCGTTTATATGTTTGCCTTCAACCAAATCAGAAGATGCTGATGCTCCTTTTGCCTCCCTGTTCCACCTGTGTGTTTCCAGAAGTCAGCTGAAGAGACAACTGGACAGATTGAAACAGAGTAAGGCTGCGGGTCAAGATCACGTCAGCCCTAGAATCTTGAAGGCCTGTGCAGAGCAGCTCTGTGGGATTTTGCAGCACCTCTTCAACCTTAGTGTGGCCCAGAAGAAGGTTCCAGTGTTGTGGAAGACCTCCTGTCTTGTTCCGATACCAAAGAAAACTCAACAATCACTCCTCAATCATTGTTGCACTGACATACCACATCATGAAGGTCCTAGAGAGACTCGTGTTGGCCCCCTGAGTAAGCAAATAATAAACTATCAGGACCCCCTTTGGTTTGCTTATTGCTTTGGAGTGGAAGACGCCACCATACACCTGCTTCAACAAACCCACTGTCATCTGGACAAACCACAGAAGACTGTACTCTTACCATCCCTCTTCGCTCTGTAAACCTCAGACTTCCAATACAAGACAGACTCCTGTCATCTGCAGAAATACTCAGATGATTCTGCAGTTTTGGGGTGTATCAGAGATGGACAAGAAGCCGAGTACAGGGAGCTGATGGAGCACTTTGTAGCATGGTGTGGAGACAATCATCTCATCTTGAACGTGAATAAAACAAAGGAGATTATTGTAGATTTTAAGAGAAATAGGAATTGGTCAAACACTATTTCCATCATGGTGGAGAATGTGAGGTGGTGGAGGAGTACAAATACCTCTGTGTCCACCTGGACAACAGACTGGAGTAGAGATGCAAAAGTGAAGTAAGAAGAGACAGAGCAGACTGTACTTTGAAGCTTAGGACCTTTGGTGTTTGCAGCAAGATGCCCAAAGCCATCAGCATCTACAACTGCTCTTTGAAAAAACCTGCATAAACAGAGCTACAACAACATGTAATAGAATAGAATGTAAAGTTATCCTTCTCACATATAAAGCCCTGAATAATTAAGTGGTTTCTAACTTTATGTTCTTTCTCAGTTTTCTCTCTTTATAGAAGCTACTGTTGAAGGGGAGTTTTCCTTTCTGCTGTCGCTACATGCATTCTCAGTATGAGGGACTGCTGCAAAGTCAGTGACACAATGCAAGTAGGATTATAGTACATGCATGGACTACATCCTTGTCTAGGAGGAAGAATGCTGCAAGTCAGTGACTCAATGCAATTTCCTAGGTTTCCTTAGATAAAAAATTATTTAACCAAACTGAATAATAAACTGAACTTGACTGCATTGTTTGATAACTAGGATCAATTGGAATGTATGTAACTGACTTGGAGTCTGTCTCTATAATTAAATTTAATTGCCTTTTTTTCTTGTAAAGCGCCTTGAGACGAAGTGTTGTGAATTGGTGCAATATACATAAACTGAATTACAATGGAATTGAATTATTACTTTTGCCAATAAAATCAGAAAATACGGTGTGCATTTGCCATAAGCCCCAAGTGTTGGAGTATGTCTTTAACAGTTATTTACGTGTTGAAACTGAAATTTTTTGCCCATTCTGCAAAACATTTAAAGTTCAGTCAGATTGGATGGAGAGCATCTGTGAACAACAGTTCTCACGTCATGCCACATATTTTCACTTGGATAGGGTCATTATGACACATAAAATTGCTTTGATCTAAACCGTTCCATTGTAGCTCTAGCCTCATCTTTATGGTCATTGTTCTGTTGGGAGGTAAATCTCTCCCCAGCATCAGGTCTAACAGGTTTGCTTCAGTGCCCTGTGGTCCTGTGTTTGGCTCCATTCATCACTCTGCATCTTTCGAGATACTCCGCAAAGATTCTCTGTCTCTGCTGCCATCACGTTTCTGAAGATGATATGCAATGTTAGTTTTCCCCCATGCACCAAAACAGTAAAAAAATGATCTTATCTGATCGTTGCACCTTATGTTATAATATTCCAACCTGCAATGGTAAACATTTTAACAGGACGACTTATGGCTTTGTAGAGTTGACTAATAGTTGTGTCGAAACATTCTTGCCCCTGAGTTGTGGCTGTAATAAAGACACCCTTTCCTTTCCTGGGCCTAGGATAACAGACTGATTAGAAGCACTGAATTTTATTTAGGGTATCAGAGTGAAGGGGAAATGAAAGCCAAAAATTTAAATAAGATATATAAAGATTTCTGGTTGTAACATAACAAAAACTGAGTTCTCATGACATAATATCATCTATTTTATTTTATTTACATCAAACTGTGATTTTCTGGGTTTAAAATCTCTGCCCTGTTAATATATCAGAGTTAAGGAGGCTGAAACTTCGTAGAACTTCAGGTTTAAACTATTTTTGGTATATGAAAGTTTCATTTAATCCGTTGTTTTCGCTATTTGACATAATAGCAGCATTGTAGTTCCCCTCGTTCAACCCCGCCCATCTCACGGATAGCCTCCACGTCACGCACTAATCAAACGGAAACAGTTTGAATGAATGGTTGGACATGTTAGACAGAACCACCCGTAAAACCCGTCTTGAGGTCCTTGCACCTCATAAACCGTTTCATTTGTCTTATTAATAAAGCTATTGGTGAAATTGGAGCTGATTGTGTCTGAAATCAATGCTCTAATGGCGGCAACACGAGCTAAAAGGCTAACCTGCAGCAAAGTTTTTATTTTTTTCTCCTGCGCGCATGCGAAATGGCGTACGGTGCCTTTAGAGGTAATCGGAAACTTCTACTTCCAATGTCCACATGGCTGTACGATAGACCAGTTAGTAATCAATTATTTATCAAAAAATTATCAAAACTTACTATGTATTGATTTTGACTATTAAAACTGACTAATCTAAATGTAAACATTAATACATGGACTGCGGTAGCATTACGCTCATGTGGATGAACTATGCCCCTGCTTTTTAAAAATGCTTTAATTTTATTTTGTTATTTTGCAAATTTACAACAACAACAACGAAAAAAAAAACACTGTAGAAAGAACAAAACAGTGCAAGGCTATACAAATAAGAAAAACAAAATACAAATAAATAAAGGTAAAAAACAGAAATTGTATTTAGAGTACTCTAAATAATAATATGATGACATAAATAGACTAATAAATAAAAAAATAAGCATCCAAACGTAATCTCTTTTTAAAGGCTACTGGCAACTGGGTAGTTATTGAGTGTTTTAATTTGAATTTCTTTTACTTTCGAAGGTACTGATAATTTTAAATATTTCCTATTTACAATGATATAAATATCTTTCTTTCATACTTACTTTTTAAACTTTGCTTTAAAATGTATTTTCACATCTTTATCGCTCAAAGGAAATTTAATTTGCACTGACTTGTAAGATTGGGAAATTAGTGGATCTTTAAACACTCAGGGCGTTTTGTTTCTGATAACATTTAGCAGGTGCAAATTGCTTTGTATGCTCTATTATGTTTCTTGACTGATCACGGTGTGTTAAAGATTTCTTAAAAATTAAAAACAAAAAACGTCCATGCTACTGCTCTTTGTGTTATTTTTTTCTTAATATCAGATGTCGGAGCTTTACTCGTGTTCCTGAACGCAGCGCTCGTCGAGTGCGCGGTGCAGAGGAAGTGGCGGCTGATCTAGGTCCGCACCTTTTCCGGTAACACAGCCCCGCCACCGCTGTGCCTGACTGAACGGCTGGAGACACAGAGGGAGGAAGACAAATCGAGAGCGGCAAGAGTGGGGGAGAAACGGCCCGGGGGACTGGGGAATGGTCGCCGCAGACGTAGGTATTTATCCCGCTCTCACTGTTTGGTTTTAAAACTATTTTCGGTTGAGCTTTTACATTTTAGCAGCGGGAGTATTTTTTTTTGTCGGATTCAAAGTTGTCCTCTGTACTAACACCCCTCCCTTCTTCGGACCGCTCCTATGTCACAGGGGGAAGAGAAGAAAGTCGGATGAATCAATGACCGTTTGAGCGCTCCTCCTGTGGAAATCCCGGTACTGAAGCGGACCGAGAAGGCTCTGAATTGTCGCCGCCTTTTAGCGAAGACAATCGGCCTGCTTCGAAATTCATCAAGGGGTAATAGGCTAAGTGTGGACAGCCGGCGGCCAAGGAGGAAGTGGGATCCTCCGGCTTGGCCTGGGCCTGATTTATATCGTCCTCTTTTGGTTGAAAGAACTACTTAAACCAGATTCTGCTCGGTCACCTGGTTGGAAAAGGATCCTGTAAGCAGAGCCAGCCCCTTATTTCCTGGATTTTTGGAGGGAGTGTGTGATCTAAGCTGACTTTGGAAGAAGGGAATGTCGTTTTTTCTTCTTACATTGGAGGGCAGTGGATCATTAAAATATTTCCCCACCCAAATTTAGGAAAGCTCAGCATGAACTGTTCCCTCTGATTGCTCAGGCCAGATTACCTCATTCAAGCTAATTGTACTGTAAAGACTTTAAAGTCACTGCCTTTCAGATTTTTGACACTTGTGTCAACCCAGTGTCATCACGTGTGTAGCTTCACATTGAAACTGGGACTTCACTGGTGTCATAAAAACAAACTTTCCTCTAATTAGATTTTTTTCTTCTTCTAACGAAGTATTTATGCACAGTAAACAAGATGGGGAAGATGCTGTCAAAGATTTTTGGAAACAAGGAGATGAGAATATTGATGCTTGGACTTGATGCTGCTGGGAAAACAACCATCCTGTACAAGCTGAAACTGGGACAGTCAGTCACCACTATCCCCACAGTGGGGTTCAACGTGGAGACCGTCACCTATAAGAACGTGAAGTTTAACGTGTGGGACGTGGGTGGCCAGGACAAGATCCGGCCTCTCTGGAGACATTACTACACGGGCACGCAGGGCCTCATCTTCGTGGTGGACTGCGCCGACAGGGACCGGATCGACGAGGCCAGGCAGGAGCTCCACCGGATCATCAACGACCGGGAGATGAGGGACGCCATCATCCTGATCTTCGCCAACAAGCAGGACCTCCCGGACGCCATGAAGCCCCACGAGATACAGGAGAAGCTGGGCCTGACCCGGATCCGGGATAGGAATTGGTACGTTCAGCCCTCGTGCGCAACGACAGGGGATGGACTATACGAGGGCCTGACCTGGCTTACCTCAAATTACAAATCTTAATGTTCCCTCCACCCACCAGCCTGGACTTTTTGAGACACACAAAAGTAGCAGAGAATGAAACCAGAAAAAAAGGATGCAATTCGAAGCAGTTAATTCAATGATCTCTTTGCTTAGTATGTATTAAAGAGAGATTTACTTATTGGTTTATTTTTCATTTTGATAATTACTTCACTTTAATCCCAAATTTTCAGTTAAGCAAAAAAATTGTTTTGTTTTTTTTTAGTTTTCTTTAGTTCTCAGTCTTTGTAATCAGTTCTGTTAATCTACACATCTTACTTTTGTGCTCTTACTGCATTTGCTTTTCTTTCCCCCTTATTATTTTATTGTTTCTTTTAGGGAGCTGACCTGAATGGTGGCGCCCCAACTTAGCTCTTGTTCTGGACTCTCACAATCCAGCTACATATCCAAAGGACGGGAAAGTCCAGAAACCATTTCCTAGATCAGCATATCACATTCAAGGCTCAAAAAATCCCTGTTGTATGTAAGAATGTGTACCATGGATGTGTTTGGACCTTAACAAACTTAAACTGATTGTACTGGGATGAATGAGATGTGGAAGTTCCTCTCTCCTGTGCAGTGACACCATCCATCCATAATGTCTAATGTGGACACTGGATTTTCACACACTGTGATATGGTTATATATATATATATATTTGGTCGTTTCAGGGTCAGGATCTGTTACCACCATTCTCATCATCTCCACTCTTGTTTCTCTCAGAGCTTCCGTTAAGTATTTGTAGTTTCAGCTGCCTTAGGACGGACCAGGGTTCCAGGTGACCCCTGAAGCTGAGACAGTCACAACGGCGAAGGGTATTCTCAGCCGCTGAGTTTGCACTTTGAATGAGAGAAGGAGGCGGGTGAGCAACTTGCTGGCCGTGCATATTTTTGATTTTCTTTAACTGACTTTTGGACTCCAGGTTTAGGGAGTTCCCAACCCCCCCACCCACCACCACCTCAAAAACAGGTGCTTCTTTACTTTTTTTTTTGTTTGATTTAAACATCACCAGCCCGTTTTAGGTCCTGCAGCCAATTCTTATAATAGTTTTAAACCATATTGCTGTTTAATTCCCCCCCCCCCCCTTTTTTTTTTTCCTTATGCTATGCTGTTGAAATAATAAAAGAAATGTATATCCAGATCATCATGGAAGTGGTGCCTTTTCAATGAGCCGTTGCTACTAACGCATTTGGAATAAAAAGTAATATTTCCCTTCTGAAACAGGTTGAGCTCATAAAAGAGGAAATGAGAGTTTAGGGCGTTATGATAGTTGAAAGAAGGACGAACAGAAGAGAAGTGAGCCTCGGCTTGTTTCCTTTCTGCTCCTGTGAGTCATTCGTTGTGAATAAATGATGAGAGCTCTAGTTTCCGAGTAGTGATTGCGAGGTAAACCGTGCTCCCGTCAAAGGTCTCGAAGTATCAGTTCAGCTGTCGGGGTGCAGAATCTGCAGTGGTTCTCATGTTTATCTTCCCATTCTTACTGCAGACTTAACCAGAAGAGAGCGTCACCATTAAAACTTAAACACGATCGAGAGGAAATAACGCGTTTTGTCTTGAAACAAAGTTCCGCTTTGCCTCTGAGTAAGCAACTAACCCTGAGGCACAGATCTGAGATCAGGCTACCATTTCAGAGCCATTCATTCTTTGTTTCCTCCTACCTGCCTTATTGATGTCACTGCTTGGAGCCTCATGTGTCACCATGCCATAAAAGTAAGGAACAAAGTTGCTTGGGAAATGCCTTCTAAGGAGGAGGTTATGAAATGAAAGCCAGCAAACCGTTGGGGAAAAAAGCTGATTGTTGGCATAAAGATCTGTGGTTTAGAAATGACTCACCAGAGTGTAAAAAAGATTAACTTTTAACAATAGACAGGTGAAACCATATATTGTGTTTCTGTGACGATGTCCTGTAAAAACTTTCCAAAGACTCAAAAGTCCAGGAATTCCTGTTCAGGAATGCTTGCTTTCTGTCCCTGCTGCTTTTTGCTGTGTTTGCTTTTGTTGTGTTTGTTCTGCAGCTGTCGACGTGAAGTTTGACCCGCCGCAGAGTTGAAAGCAGCACTCCGCATGTGTCCGGCTTGAAGGACAGAGCTGTTCCACTGAGATAGTTACACAAATGTGACAGCCCGTTATCTCTCATGAAACTGCTGCCGCTTCTGTTTTTTTTAAATTTTTTTATGTTAGTATCACCAGACACAAGAATTTCCTGTCATTTCAGATCAGTTGACGACCAGAAGTGTCAAGTATGCCCTTCTTTGCTACTGATTTTCCATTCACGACCCTTTTGATTTTTAGATATGGAAATCTTGACCCAAAATGTGTTTGGTGTCTCAGAAGGGGAACCCGGGAGAGGAAATGTGCAAATGGAGAGGAGTTTGAAACAGCTCCTGATGTTACACCAGCGTTGAGCCGGTGAATCATGCTGCATGTGTCACAGACCTTTTGTACAGCTGTCAATGCACTCACCAGAACACCCGAGCTGGTGTCAAACACAGTCAGACTAGCAGTCATAAGTACCTTTTCTTATACTGAAGTCCTAAAAATGTATCCTTTTTTATTTTTTGTCTCTCTTTTGCCCTGAGCTCCAACATTGTATGCTTCAGGGGGGGGGTTGACTACGCTATTGTATGCCTGTGACGGGGCTGACTTCAAACAATGCTCAAAAAAACCAAGTTTATTGGTAGTTCCCCTGCGAACTGTTCTCCGGCGTTTGTCTTTGATTTTAATCTGCTTTTAAATCTTCGTTCAGCTAAGTGGAAAACCACCTATTAATACACCGTACAATAGAACGTAAAAGGAAGCTAATAGAAAATTAATATAACGCACATTTTTTGTGGTGATTTGATGTGAGCGAAAAACTGAGGATGCGGAGGACAAAAATGAGCCGACACAGTTACATTCTGATTTTCTTTTCTCACACCTCAGATGGTCGCTGCCTATATCCTCCCACAGCTGTTTCCATAGAGCCGAGGAGTTTACACATGGTATGCTCAGCACTTAAAGCTTCACTCCTGAGCTCTTTACTCCTAACGTTTGTGCAGTTTTCCAACGTGCTTAATATAGGTTTTACTGCGAACTAGGTATTGGCTTGTATGAGATTCTCACAGTATAACATTGAGTAAATATACAGTTAAAGATTTATAACAAAACTATAACATTTTATTACTTTGATTAAAAACGGCAACAGGTGCAAAAAACTTTTATCTATTCCAGTTATTTTGATAAAGATCAAAGCAAAAAAAAAAAAAAAAAAAAAAGAATATGCCCTTGGTAAATTTAGACTTTGGGTAAAGTTATTGCACAGAATATCATCCCTCGTCGATATTTTGGTCGTAGCTTTATAATTATCGGTCTATGGGCTACAATAGGGGTAACTGTTGTGTTAAAACAGCGTTGCCTTAATAAGAGTAAAGTGGTGCTCCTTTCGTTTCCACACAATGTGGTTTTTGTGACAGGAAATATCTTCAAAATGCTGAATTTGTTTCTTAAAAGTTCTGAGAAAGTGTAGTTTGTTTTCAGCCTGCTTTCCAGCAGTGTGCAGCAACGGGTGAAGGAGGGGAGTGCTCTGTTTGGAGCCATTAAAAATACAGTTTAGTTTTAGTAGCTATATGTTAACTTTAATTTTCTGGGGGGGTTTAAGGTCTAATGTTAGAACATTGCTATATTCAGCTATCATAGGAAGTTAATAGAGATGCTCTGGTCCAGTAATAAAGTCAAGGCAATCTTAAGTGCTTGGCATCTGTGTCTCTGGTGACACTGAATCCCTATACCTGCTGTTGGGGTCCTGTCCTGTCATTCTGTTAGCCGGGCCCCTGGCGAGTTATGCGGCCGTGTTTTACACAACCAATTTTTTAAAAAACTATACAGCGTGTTTTCATGTTGACACCAAGCAAAACCATAATCTAGGGCATTCACATCATTTTATTTATCAAATGTAACAATGTAAGCATTTTTCAAGCCTTTTAAAATGGTCTTCACATTGTGAGAGTAACAGTGTGATATGAGCTGCCCTGTATATATTTGCAGACAGCTGCCTAATTAGAAGACAGAGCTGCACAGAGAGCAGCTGAAACACTGGCCATTAAATTGTACAAAGGTGAAAGCAAAGCGTAAAGTTTGTAAAGCCAGAGAACAACGTTGCTCCTACGTTTTAGTCTAGATGAATTATTAACCAGCAAAATTAAAACGTGTAAACATGCTAACGTTAGCCTGTTACATCAGCAAACTGGAAGAAATGACAGAGCGAAGCACTATTAAGCTGAAGTGTTGTCAAAACATTCTTGTTGCTTTCTTAATGGAGTAGCTTGAGCAGCATACTGTGGCAGACCTGTAATAACTCCAGTTGGGACCAAATCTTACTGCACTTTAAAGCGATAAAGTTTCCAGATATTTACAGGTTATTGATTTTATTACCTTTTAATGTAGTGTCTGAAAGGAAGTTGATTTTGGCAAATGCTTAATCTAAAATGACTGATTGTTATCAGTGCCCTCTAATTTACTTTATACATGTTGGATTATAAAAACCTTTGGTAACTTTAAAATATGATTTATCGTAACCCCTGCAGCTGATCATCAGCCAGACATTTGCTGTGAGAAACTATATAGGCTGCATCACAGCTGCATAGCCATCACAGTCGTCCTCTTTGCATCCTGACGCTTGTATTTCTCAGGGTCTTCTAGCTAAAAATTAATCCTTTGTCACTAGCGACAGGGCCGTAAAAATTCTTCCGCATTGACATAATTGTTTTGTCCAGCGCGTTTTGTTTAAAAGGACAAAAGAAAAGCATTACTATCATGGGATGGGCCGGAGCTTCAGCTCAAAAAGGCTGCAGCGTCACAGTTACAGTATAAAAGGCCCTGCCTTAACAGCGTCATTAAAGCAGCATGCGGGGTGACATTCAGCTTGCAGGCAGTTTGTGAGCTCCTCAGAATCTGTTGCACACTCCGTTTCCCTCTGCTGCGGACAATGTGCTAATAATTATAGGGAGCCCGAGGCCTGCGTTTGCCTTTTTCAGAAAAGCTGTGCACTGGGAGGGATGTGCTCTGCTGCAGTCAGCCCTGTGCAACACCAACAATTTAGGCTTAGTTGTCATTTATGGAGTGGTTGCATAAGAAGCAATGTTCACTAGGTGAAATCCACCTCACTTAATCTTTACTGGTTGAAATATATAATTAGATGCAAGCTGCAGAAGTACCTATGCCCCTTAAATGTTTTCACATGTCATTTGAAAACCACAAACTGGCACTGTATTTTAGTGGGTTTTATGTCACAGAGCAACACAAAGTAGTGCATATTTGAGAATTTCGAATGAAAAGGGTACATGGCTTTCCAGATGTTTTAAAGATAAAAATCTAAACCGTGGCATGCATTAGTATGCAGCCCCTTTATTCTGACATCCCTAAGTAAATTCCATCATGTGAGAATTGCTTCACTCATCTGAAAATGAGAAAAGAACCGCAAACCTACCAAAACCAAGCCATCCACCTAAATTACCAGACGGGCAATAAGTGCAATGATCAGAGCACTAACCTAGAGGTCCATGGTGACTCTGGAGGAGTTGTAGAAAGCCACACCTCAGAAAAAGGAATCTTTTTACAGGACAACTTTTATTGAATAGTGGCTAGAAGAAAGCTGTTGTAAGAAGAAAACTTTGGCATGTCCCATTTGTAGTTTTCCACATACCAAGTAAGACAAACTGCAAACATGTGGAAGAAGGTGCTCTGGTCAAACAAGATCAAAACAGACCCTTTTGAGCTAAATGCAAAACATTGTGTGACGAAAAACTAACGCACTGCATCACCCAGAACACTCCATGGTGAAACATGGTGGTGGCCACATCATGCTGTGGGTAAGCTTTTCTTTGGCAAGGATGTTGAGGCTGTTCAGAGTTGATAAGAAGATAGATTGCAATCTTGGAAAAAACCTGTTAGAAGCTGCAGAAGACTAGACACCAGAGTGAAGGTCCACCTTCCAGCAGGACAGCAACCCAAATCTCAAAAGACTTGCAGTTTTAATTGTGGCAAAAGGTGGTTAAATTGACTCAGGGCTGATAGACTTCAAACACACAGATTGAGAGCCATGTATTATTTTCCTTCTGCTTTATAATTTTGCGCAACATTCTATAGGACTAAAATCACATCAAAATAAATGAAAGTCTTTGACAACATGTAAAACAGTTTCACTGAATCCTTTTAGCCGTAAGGGTTGCCTGTAGTAATGCCTATCTGAAATTACAAGAATCTATGAGAGTTTTTATTACACCGAATCCTTTTTCCTCTATAGATGAATGCATAGTCGGGTGGGTAAAGGTTGAGTTGTGCTTTCGTTTGTGACAGGAACCGACATGTGCAGCAACCTTCCTGTGTGACACATGGCACACCACACTGACAGATGGACAAACTGAGATAGAAAAAGGAGAAGATAATATAAATTAAAGAAAATGACTCATTATTAAGCCTGGGCCTAAAAGACAACAGTGAGATCTGTGCAGTGTTTACCTGCATTGGCTTTCTGAATGTGGTTGCAGAAAAATAAACAGTCTAAAGTGACTTGATCGCCCTCAACAATGTAATTGAAACAAAACCAAGCAGGCTTTAGCACACTATTTCAGAGCAGAAGGAATAAAACTTGACAGACTCAGGTAAAAGATTGTTGTTTACGTTCCGTGTAATTACTAATATGTCTGCTGTGGAGATGTTTACAGACAAGGCAGCCAGTTCTGTCTCAGGTTCCTGTTGTGTGTTATCTACATCCCTAAATAACGCATGGTACAAAATCCCAAAATACACCCCCTCCACCACACACACACACACACGCACACACACACAGCCTCCCTACTGGTTCATATAAACGTCCCGCCTGAAGAGCCATCTGCTTTAATGTGAAGCACTCAGCAAAGCTCAGACCAGCAGCTGTGTGTGTAGTCTCTATGCTTGGGTCGTGTACATGAACAGCAGGTTGTTAGCAGGTGCCATAGTATTTTTTTTTAGACAGTTGCACAAAGTCTCAACAGTTCAGGAAGAGAAGCATTCTACCCCTCTAGTAAAACCAAAATAGTTGTACCACAGATAATTTGAATTAGGCTTTAAAAACAGATCTCCTTGCATGTGTTCTGCTTTTTAAGAGTCCACACAAAGTTGAACTACTGCTTCGTGCTCTGCCCTATCCCACTGAATACAAAGGTTAATCCTGTCACATGTTTATGAGCTTTTATTTGGTCCGTTTTGGCTGTGATTTCTTTTAATGGGAGCTCTCAAGGGCTTCTTCATCTCCAGTATCTCACATGATCTTGCATAATCTTCGGCTTTATGCTTTAGATCCAGCGAGCCCATTTTTGCAAAACCGCTTCCATGGCCATGAACTTTGGGTCATGACTGAAAGAACGAGATCCCGGATACAAGCGGCTGAAATGAGCTTCCTCCGTAGGGTGGCCGGGCACTCCCTTAGAGATAGGGTGAGGAGCTCAACCATTCGGGAGGGGCTCGGAGTAGAGCCGCTGCTCCTCCACATCGAAAGGAGCCAGTTGAGGTGGCTTGGGCATCTAT
>JAHHUM010003085.1:0-55000 GCA_036173005.1 Crenichthys baileyi | reverse complement strand
ATCTTCGCTGGCCTAACGTCCTGTTGTGTGACATAAATAATGCATCCCACATCCTCACAATAAGACAAACAATCTGACCTGTGATTAGTTCATTAAATGTGGGTTCTGGGTAACTTGGGTAATATGAAATAACTATTTGTTTCTATATACTGTGCACCAGATTCATTTCCGGTTTTGCTGCTTTAATCCATTGTTATTTGCAGAACTTATGCAGACAACATAAAGGTCAAAGCAAGCTATGGAAACAATCACAGCTGAGAAGTAGCCATGATACCATGTTGTCATTGACAGATAAGGCACTAATCCTCCCAACCGCGTTTTACAAAAAAACTGCATGAACCCTGAAACAACTGTAAATCACATCCCCAAACCAAAAAGTACAGTGCCAGCATGATTCCCAACAGCAGCAGCGACTCAATCGCTCCTTTGTTAAACCCACTGCTCCGGCCAAATATATAGTGAGACCGAGGGCAGATGTTGTACACACATGTAATGGCACTGTAGAAATGTACTGAAAACAGCTGGTCCAGATGGAACTGTGGCTGTGGAAATAGCCAAGGTTTTTCTCACTACCCTCTACAGGATCTTTTTCAACAACTGCAAACCATAGCTGCAACATCAACAATTATTACGTAGCTGCACACTCTTAACTCCTAATCTAAAATACAGCTCTGCATCCCATCAAACAGAGCAAGATATTCATAACGTTCAGGCAAAAATGAATCATATACCGATCAGATTTAGTTTCAAATTATTTTCATTCAACCACAAAGTTTGTTTGTGCGAGGACATTAGAGAGGCATCGATTAATGGACAGTAAAACAATAAACATCAATTTTGAAAAATATGATGTAAATTTTTAGTGGCTGAGGTGTTAAAGCTCACAGACAGTGCAGGAGACATCGTTCAGTGGTAAAGAAAGAAAAGACTCAGACACGTTTATCTGATATCATGCAGTCCTAGCCTGTCTATACTGACATCCTTAACAATTCTTAGATCAAAGTATAAACGGTAAATACAGCTAGAACCAGCTGGTACTGATTACTTAAAAGCTTAAAAACAAACTGGTTTTCTTCAGTTTGAAATAAAGTTCCTACTGCAACCTGCTGACATTAACATTATGATATAATATCATTTTACCACCTTATTATTTCTTATTTTATCCTGTGGAAGAGGTTCTGAAAGATCTGACCTATTCTTTGTATAGTGTCAAATTTTTGACTCCTTTTGGACTCCTTCCTTTCCTTCCTCTAACCATACAAAATATAAATACTGGGTTGTCAGAAAGCAAAAAATAAGTTGGATCAGTGAAAGATATAATTCTGCCAAGAAAGTGAAGGTTAACAGGCAAACAGACCTGAGTCTTAGAAACATATTGGCTCTAAAAGAGTGAAAAGCTGATAATTGATTTCAAGCGGGAAATTAAATGTTCACTTGCCACTGAATATTGGCAGAGAAAAATGGGGGGAAATACCAGGTTTTAGTTTCTGGTATACACATTTCAGTGTTGCCTCGTGAAAAAAGCCCAACAGACACTGAATTTCCTGAGAAGTCTGAGAAAAAAAACAACTCTCCCAAGAGCTGTTTATGTCCTTCTACTGCTGCACCAATGGGAGTATTCTCAGTCAGATCAGCATCTTGTTAAGGCATGCAGCTCTGCACCAGATAAGGGAAGGCACTGTAGAATGGTACAAAAGGCTGCAATGAAGACATTATCAGCTGCTCTTGAAGACAAATAAACATCCCAGTGGCCTGCAGAAAATACACTTCATTCTACTTCCACGCCATTCATCAGCTGTTTGAACTGCAGCCCCCAGGCAAACCTCCCAGGTTCAGCAGAGCATGTACTGCAAAAATAGGAAGGGGTTTCCACTCAAAGTCAGCTCTAAAATCATTTACACAGAATTTTACTTTGTGGATTGGATCAACATTTCATGCTCTATTTGTGTGTATCACTCACAAGACAAATGTATTCTTACACAAAAAACAATCCTATTCATTAAAAACACATCAGTGGGTTGCTTATAAATGAGTAAGTTGTTTCTTAATTCTTAATTTGTGTGCCTAACTTCCATTTTAAAAAGCATGCTGAATTTGAATGTGTTGTTTCCACAGTGACATTTAGGGTTATTGTGACTCATGACTTTTACCTATTAGGTGATCTTAGCACAATGTGGCCATCAATCAAAGAGTCAGCTCTTTCACATTTATTTCATTTTTCTTAGCAGCACAAAGAACGAGGAGACAGAATTATTACACAATCTTCACAGCTTTCTTTGTTATTTGTGGTGTTAGACGACATTTTGAGCAAAAGGATGGGTTCCTAACCTACTTTTTTTAATATCTATGACTGCAGCCATGGTTTCTGCAGCACTAAACGCCACTCCACAAGCCAATAAGTTCTTCCGACTGTTTTTTTCTGTATGCTTGTTTTCTAAATATGCTCTTCATCAAAAACAGGAAGTTTTTAATGCGCAAAGCAAAAGGAACATTATCCTCCTGGGATTACTGGATAATCATTACATACGGTCTGTCCAGTTCATCATCCAGCAGAAAGTCCACATATTCATTCGGTGCATTCTTTCAATTCCTTAACAGACAAGTGAAACAAACAACTCCAGCTGTCTAAATTGGATCTTTGTCCTCGTGTCAGAACAACATAGCTATGACCTTTATCAATTAGGAGCTTGGAAGATTGTTTTCTTCTTTGTGCTAAAACCCAGTCCTACAAGGAGAGCTAAAGAAAAGCAGACAGAGACTTTAAGGCAAAGTAACATAGGGTGTGACCTTAATCCCACAGTGGGAAAGAAAGAAGGGCACACACACACACACACACACACACATATCTGGTCTATCCAGTTTCTACTTTGTATCTCATAGGAAAACTATGCTGGAGGTTAAACTAGTGATAGACATGATGAAACCTATGCAGTGTACTTCTTTATACCCAAGAAAAAGTGAGTCATCATTAAAGCCGGTCACTTTCTCTGCAGGGGGTTGTCATTCATAAAACAAGGGTGTGGACGCCTGTTTGATTAATCCTGCTCATCATTCCTGAGTCATCATCCGTTACCCCCTTTCCTTGGTGGCAGCTCATTACCTAAATGTGTGAGCAAGAGCATGCTATATTTGACTTCTCAGACTAACATCTATAAATATTCATAGACAAGTGTTTTACAGCAGCCTATATCATTACACGCTACAGAGAGTCATGCAGAGTACTGTACAGGGCATACAAGCCCTTATGTGTTGCACCAGGCCACCAGAGCACATTCAGGGCTTCTGTTTTGGATAAAGGCAACTAGAGCGCTGTGCAGACTGAAGAGATTCTGTTACTGAAACTTTGGGTTCTGTTCGAAGCAGTCTGTAGTCAAAGTTGAACACTGGAACCCCTAGAGGTAAAACACGGGACAGACTTACAACAATAAAACTTTTTATATATAGTCTGTTGCAAAAGTAGTCAAATCATGAATTTTTTTTCCCATTTTTGCAACATTATACAACTATAAACTTGTTAGAGAACATTGGTGAAAAACAGAATCATGAAGACAAAGAAACACACTAGACAGGTCAGGGACACAGTTGTGGAAAGGTTTAAAGATAGAGTTAGATTATAGAACAACATCCCAAACTCTGAACATCTCACAAGGCAATATTCAAACCAACAGCTGAAATTTGAAAGAGTGAGGCACAACTGGAGACCTACGAAGACATGGCCGTCCTCCTAAACTGACAGGTTGGCCTAGAAGAGCGTTAATCAGAGAAATAGCAATGAGACCCATGGTAACTCTGGAGGAGCTGCAGAGATCCACAGCTCACATTGGAGAATCTGTTGACAGGACAACTGTTAGTCTTGCACTCCTCAAATCTGGCCTTTTTGAAGATCTAAGGAGGAAAGAAACATAATTTTTCTTGCTTTCACCCCCAGCCCCAGTTAGACCTTCAACTATCTGCAATATAGGTCTGTCACTCTTTCTCTCTATCACTTTTACAGTTTCCCTTTAAGACACATTTAATGGTTCAAAAAGTTCCAAAATTACACAGGTAAAAAAAATAAAGTAAAAAAGAAAATATGCATAGTCCTCAAAGCGGCCGTCCCGGGTTCGAGTCCCGGACCCGGCGACCTTTACCGAATGTCTCCCCCCTCCTTCCTGTCTACCTACTACCTGAAATAAAGGCCTCTAGTGCTGAAAAAATTCTTTAAAAAAGAAAATATGCTTTTACAAATATAGAAGTATAATCAGTTGTACAAGATGTAAATATGATTAGTCAATACCTACATTGATGGTTCAATAAAAATCAGCAATAAAAATTATTAAACCAAATGCTTTTAATGTTAAGAAGACACATTTCTAATAAGAAAAATGATAGAAATGTTAACGTACACAATTATAGTCGTTGCGTAATTATAATTTTAGATCTGCTGCAGAAGACAGAAACAATAACATTTAAAAAACGTAACAAAAAAGTTTATATTTATTCTGTTAATACTGCCACTACTACTACTAATAATAATAACAATAATAGGTAATAGAACGTGAAAGGAAAAAAACAAAACAGAAAAAACACTACTAAAAATATGAAACATTGTTTTTGCCTCATCAAAACAGCTGGAGCAGCGTGAAGAAATACTTAAGTGGAAAAAACAAACAAATTTTAGACCTAGTAGCTTACCTATTACTTATAGACTCGACTAATTTCATTAGACTGAACCATGTCTTTTGCCTCTACACTGCCCTCATGTGGTTACAACGGTACAGTTTACTACACTTTGTGGCTGAGCATGAGTGGAGTGAGTATGCATGAGGAGAGAAGGACAGAGGTAGAAAGCCTAAAGCTGGTTTATGTTTGTCTCATCTCTCACATGAAATGCAGCGAAGGGAGGTTCCGTGTAGGGCCCAGTAATGCTGACCCACATCCTGCCTCCATCCGCCTAGAACCTCATTACGTCAGACTGTATTATGAGCCACAACCTAATTACAACTGTATGTCCTGATATTACTTCAGAGAAAATGTACACCAGCACTTTAAGAACCACTGGCTCCAACAACGCGCCTTGATATAGTGGTACTTCCTGTGAATTTCCAAACGCCTCATTTTATTCTATCAGTTGAGCCAGCTTCTCCTGATGGAAGAACCCATTTGGACTTGTGAAGGGGGCGTTTGCTCTTCAGCTCACTCACCTTTTAAAATACCATCGTGTCTTTCTTTAATTCATAAGAGCAAATAGCATCTAAATAAGCTGAAAGAAAGGCGAAACTACAACCCATAAACAGGACGTTGGTTTATAAATAATTAATGCACATTGTGAGTTGTCTCCCCCTGTAAAAGTTGGTACGTCTTACACCCTGCCGTTAGCCGTTGTTGTACCCTATGCTACTGAACAGATTTACCGCGATACAAACTGGCTTCCCACTGACCTTAACCGCCAGAAAAAATGCTTGTTCACGGGATTGAAACGATAAAACAAACACCGGGACGTTTGGGAAAACTTTACCCAACTGTGCCCAAACTTTGATGAGACCACAAACCAAGTATAGTTTCGAGTGTGTTAGCATTGTTTTATTATCTCCCCACTATTTTGCCACTAGTCGAGGTTTTCTTCCTTTTTTTTTCTTTTCTTTTCATTTTTTTCTTCTTCATTGGAGGAGTCCAGTCTGATGAATTCGCCGAAAAAAGACGGAGACGATGATGTGCCCGTTAAAGACCCGGTGAAATACGGAGAACTGGTCATTTTAGGGTAAGTCTCTGTGTCACGTAACGGTTTGCGAAAAACGCTCCAGCGGCAAGTCATATTAAACGTGTAGGAGCTCCATTAACCCAGTAATCCATGATCCGACGTCTTAAATCCGGTTTTACTCAGAATGCATCGCTCTTAATATTGCTTTTCGACACCAAATGTATTATAATGACATAGTTACGCTCATGTATTACACATGCCCGTCGGTTCTGCCAGCATAGTAGTGATATAAAGTACGCTTAGCGAATAAACCAAACAGCATTTATAAATAATATCTCAGCACTTTCTTGAATAACAGATTTGACTCTAAATGATGCAAAATCTGCTGTTGCGGTAAAGCATGAGAAGGCTACTACGGATGTAGCCGCTTATTCATCAATGGTTGTAGTGGGGGTGGGATGAGCAGGCTGACAATCCCAATGATGTCATCCTGCTGGATCCATGACTGCTAAAAGTAGGTCTGAGGAGCAAACCATTGTCTGACATGTACATCCACCTCACTTATATTTATTTATTTATTGGGAACTAGTCATTAAATATTAATAAAACGTCTCAGTCCGAGTCATGCCACGGGTGAAGGCGGAGGAGGTGGAGTAGGAGGAGGAGGAGGAGAAAAGCCCCTTCACATCACTACACATGCACGCAGTGGCCAGGATATGCTGAGGACAGCCAGCAGCTTCCACAGCATTTGTGGTCTGCAGGGACCACAGATGCCACAACAGGACACACACCCAGATGCACCATCATATGTGGGTGTACACACACCTCTGTCCCACAATGCAGAGCTTCCTGTGTCAGCCAAAGATGCATGACCTAATGGCCTGTCCCTTTTTTCTCTGGAGTGAGGAGGCTGTGGTAGCTCGCATCAGAATACCGATGAGTTGCCTCCTCTTGTTATCTGTCCGTTTGAACAGAGCACTCCTTTACATACTGAGATCAGGATAAGTAACAAGTGAAAGCCTGTTTCAGTTCGAGCATGGCTCTCCGTGACCGTTGAAGACATTTAAAACTAGAGGAGGACAAATCAGGCTTTTGCTGACTGGTACCAATTTCCAGTGGTCTTTAGGGTCTGACCTGCCAATTTAGATTTTTTTTCTTAGGGACTAAAACACATTAAAGTCCAAAAATGTGCTGCAAGTACTTGGATAGATCTCAGGTAGTAGATTTGAATCAGATAATGAAAGAATTTCAACATTATTTCCATTCATGCATCTCTGCATGTTCCTTTCCTTTATCTGATTTCTTAAACTAAGAAAGAGCGTCAAAGTGCTGTTGATTGATGTGTTTATAGACCAAGTTCTTAGTTCTTAGACCACAAGAATTATCCATCATACGGTTCCTACCAAGTTTCCTGCATTGTCTTGAAAATTCTAGACTTTTGCTTTGACTTTTCCAGATCTATTTTCTAGTTTTCCTCATCTTAACTTGATATTTTTTTTTTTAACTTTCAGTAATTTGCATTGTGGCTTACTGACTATATGCACGCTCTTTTTCAAAATCATTAAAGGGCTATTTCACTACTTTTTTGGACTCTAGACAACTTTAAACTCAAGCTGAAATTGAGCTGTGGTTCTTTAACTGGCTAAATCGGCTAAACAAAAGATGAAAGCAGTTATAATCTTTTAGTCTTTTTGTTCCTCTACAGAATAAATGCACTAATGTTTACAAACTGTGCTTTAAATAATCTGCGTTGAGCGCAGGATACTCCAGTCCTCATGAACAAATCCTTACAAGTCCAAGAGTTGTAAGGAGAAATCGAGAATAAAGATTTATGCTAGGTCAGATGGGAGAAAGAGGCAAAAGATTTGACTTTTATCACACTTCAAATTTTTGGAAGCACATTTTTAAGCATTGTCTTCTTTCATGATTGGTTGAAGCTACAGATGAAACCCAGTTACAGTTCAAGAAGTTGGAGAGCTAATATTTTTTACTGAAATGTCTAGAATGGTCTAGAAAACAAATGGTACCGGCATGACCTCTGACTGTGAGGAACATGGAGTTACACAGTACTGCGCCTCCAGCACCCATGGCTGCACAAGAAACACAGTAGCTGCTTTAGTTTCCACAAACTGTGGAAACTAAAGCAGCGCCACCCATCACTCTTATTTTGTAACACTTTTAAAACTAATAAGTAATAACATAATATTATGCATTTGTATTTCTTTTAAAAAGTGTAAATACAGTGAAACCCTGGTGTTTTTACCTAAGCTTTATTTCAGTGATCATAGTCTACTTATGCCAAGAAAATAAACATTTCTAATACAGTTATTAATATTACTACAAAACTAATCCTACAATATTCAAATTCAAAAATACTTTATTCATCCCAAAAGGAAATTGAATGTTGTAGCTCATATTCTGCAGGTTTCTTCAGATCTGTTGTAGATGCTGATGGCTGTGGGCAGGAAGGATCTCCTGTAGAGGTCTGTCTTACAACAGATCTGAAGAAGCCTCTGACTGAAGACACTCTGTTGTTGTACAACAGTCTGATGAAGAGGATGCTCAGGGTTTTCCCATAATGTCCTTCGTTTTTATGAAGCATCCTTCTTTGAGCAATGATCTTCAGAGGAGTCCCCAGAACAGAGCCAGCCTTCTTTATCAGCTTGTTGAGCTTTTTTAAGTCCCTGGCTCTGATGCTGCTACCCCAGGAGATGATGGCAGAAGAGATCACACTCTCCACAACAGACTTATAGAAGATATGCAGCATCTTGCTGTAAACACAAAAGGACCTAAGCTTCCTCAGGAAGTACAGTTTTGTTAGGACTTCATTAGCTGTTCCCAAACATGCAGCTGCCCCCCTTCAGATAAAATATGTTTAAATAGGCCGTTCTTCCTTCTGCTCCCTGTCTGATATCATTATTCCCAGGCCTGTTTTGTACATGTGTGGTTTTACTTGGAGACGTCAGCCCCGTAGATCACATGCCCTGTTCAGTTGATGTATGCCTCACTGCAGGCCATGTGCTGTGTGCAGCTGCAGCCTGCCAACGCTCGTTGCCTTTGTTACTCTGCATAAAATGCACCACAACCAGCAAAACCCACCTCGCCCACAACCCACACTTCTCAGCATATAAACATCAGCTTCCACACGGGTTCTCATCCATAACCGGTGGTGCATCCCTCTGTCTCCCACCCAGTCCTCTCGCCCCTCCGGCTCTCCAGTATTCTGCTGAGCGTCCACTTTAATGGAAACAGGCTTCCAGTCTGTAGTGACTGGTGCTCAACAAAAATAAACCCCTTGTTGAGGGGCAGAAGGAGTGAATATTTTATACGATATTTTACGATGTGTGCACATGTGTATTGCAGGCCAGAATTGTCCACAGTTGTGCCCAGAGGAGCTGGATCTCCATTCAGCGCTCCGTTTGACCCTGTTTGTTGTTGTTTTTCAGCTTTTTGTCCAGCTTTGTGCAGTACCTGACATTTCTGTGTTACTGGTTCTGGTATTCAAATTAGATTCTGGCTGCTTTTTATGCCGTCTCTACTTGCTACATTTCCTTTCTCCTTTGAGAGCGTTTTCATTGTGTTCTACTATATTCTGCCTTGTTTCATATCTTTGGTCTAATATTCCGACCCTATAGAACTTTGTCCTTACGTGGCCTGTTTTACCCTGACCCAGATTAGTTTGATCTGAAGACCGCAGGTTAGCCTTGAGTCATGCTCCTTGATGAGATGCTTTGTTTAAACAATGCTACATTACTGGTAGCTTGTTGTAAATCTGTCCTGGTAAAGTTACTTTACTTTAAAGTAACTGGTCTGGCTAATACTGTAGATTGATAATATAAGAACATTTTGCATGCATTTGTACTGATTTGGCGACATATGTTTGTGTTTAGGTGGGCTTCTTTTTAAGTCCCTTGAGATGATAAAATCATAATTGCAATAGCTCTGAAAATAAGCGATTTCAGTTAAATTCCAACGCTCACTTATGTGTATTTAAATGAGTTATAATTCTCATGTCAAACTGTGTTGAACTCTGGGTCTATGTTTAGTGTCACTATCCTGATGGACAGTGAACCTCCGCCCCAGTCTCAGCTCGTTTGTAGCCTCTGACTAGTTTTCCTCTCAGGTTTGCCCTGTATCCATCTACCCATCAACCAGCTTCCCTGTCCCTGACGATCAAAACCATCGCCACAGTATGATGCTGCCACCACCATGTGTTTTAGTGGGGATGGTTTCCTCAGTGTTCCTCAGTGTGTAGTCGGGTCATGCTTTAGTGTCATCTGACCAGAGCAACCTTTGCTACGTCCTCCTACATGGCTCGGGGCACAACTTTAAACATTGCTTTCTTCCAAAAATCTACACACGTCTACAGAGGCCAGATGTCTGGATTGCATAACTGATTGTTTTACCTTCTTGACACATTCTCCTGCTTGTGCTCTGGATCTCTGCATCTCCTCCAGAGTTAGCAGGGGCAGGCTGGCTGCTTCTCTGATTAATGCTTTCCTTGCCATGCTTGTCAGTTTTGATGGACCGTCATGTCTTGATAGCTTTCTAGCTGTGCCATACTATCTCCTTAGGATATTATTTTATGTCCTTACCTTGCATTATCTCCGCCCATCTGTTGCGTTCCCTGGTCTTCATGTCGCTGTTTGTTCACTAATGTTCTTTAATAAACCTCTGAGGTTTATTACAGGAAAAGTGAAGAAAGTGTTGAAAAACATGTATGAGTTTCCTCCCACTCCACAGGTATACTCTGCTGTGTGTTTGTGTCTATCACTTTAAGCCCTACTAAAATAGTGAAAATTGTGGTTGGCAAAGTGTGAAAAAAGTGCAAAGGAGCATGAATACTTTCACAAGTCACGGTATGTGTTCACATCTGAGGGCCAATGTGGACAGATCCTGTCTATTTCCACAGTCTGGGTTTCTTTCAAGTTGCTTTGATAATGTCCACATTCTGCTGATCAGTGAAAGTAGCACATCGCCTATTGTGTGAAGACAAACTGTGAAAATTATGTTTTACGCAACTTAGAAACTGAGAACCGCTTTAGATTATGCCATGGTAACACTCAAAAAAGGTTCATTTCTCAACAGATTTACTCGTATCTTGACATATAACTTTCATGCCAAGAATCTAACCCTTTTTAGATGACTGTAATCAGTCAAAAGTTGTGTTCATAATTTCAGTTGAAGCACATCTTGATGATTATGTTGGCAATGAGACTGTGTTTAAGCGGCCTGGTTTGCTGTTCAAGCTGAATGAGTCATTCCAAGTGCTAGCTGTGTGTCCCGTTTAATTTATTTCAAGGGAAGGAAAAATATACCTCCATGGAGCTGCATGATTATTCAACGTCGGCAGCATTGCATACCATAGATGTGGCAAGAACACTTGTTTTAGTTACAAATATGTTTGACACTGCGTTATAATTGATCAGTGAAGCTCAGTGAACCTGGATAGGGTGTATGTGTGGCCTCTCTTGTATCCTTAACCAACCCAGATTGGGAAAAAAACAACTATTTATTTCAGTATTCTGATTATCTGCTCCTGTTTGTCCATCTACAGGTACAATGGCTCTCTGCCGAGCGGCGACCGTGGGCGCAGAAAGAGCCGCTTCGCTCTTTACCGAAGAGCGAAGGCCAACGGTGTCAAACCCAGTGCCGTGCACATCCTCAACACACCACAGGACAGCAAGGTACGCATGTGTGCACGCTAAAAACAGCTTGAAGGTTTCCTGCCCTTGATCGTTGGTTGATCTTTGTTTGCCAGTCAGAAGAAGGATGTGTTCTCGTGAAGAAATGTGTTTGTACTTCATTTCCGGTGCGTCAGTCTTCCTACATGAGTGTCTCTGATTTCTTTATGAACGTTTACTGGTGAGGGTAGATAATATAGACAATAGAACATAGATAATAAAAACCATTATCAGGTCAAAAAAAGTAGTTTTTTTTTACCACACTGAAAGCGTTGGCTTTATTTAAAAAAAATAAATAAAATTCTAGACGAATGAGTGCATTTATGCTGCTTGTTGCTGCTTTGATGTTGCAGGCGGTGCACAGCAGGGGGCAGCACAGCATTTCTTTCACACTGTCCCGTAACCAGACTGTGGTGGTGGAGTACTGCCATGACAACAGTACAGACATGTTCCAGGTAAACAAACACAAAATAAAACAATCTATATGACAGAGTCACGTTGTTTTTAGACGTCCTCCTCCTCCTCATACCCCAGTGATCATGTGCTGCTTTCTTTTCAAATACACGGTTATATAATGTCATCAAAGTCATGGAAAAGTAGGTAGATTATTTCTGTTCAAAGTGGTGACGATTCAGTGTTAAAAATAACAGCCTTTTTTTAAAAAGAATCTATTATTGTCTTATAGGTTTTGGTCCTTTGCCTTATTGCCTGCAGATGATGAACTGTATTGCCAGTTTTATTCAAGAATTAAGAAGTGCTTAAAAGTGTCAGTGAACGTCAGAGACCCAAGCAGAAACAAGAATAGATTATTTATTGACCCACTGATGAACCGTTTCCACAGCCATATCATCCACCTGTGAATGTAAATGAATTTTAATGGTGACATATGTTTGTTTTTTTAACACTTCAATGAAACATCTGTGAATTTTATCGTTGTGCCGTCTCCTGCAGATCGGACGGTCCACAGAAGGTCCCATTGACTTTGTGGTGACTGACACCTCCGGAGGGGGAAAGGAGGGAGAGGACCCCTCCATCGCTCCCAGTACTATCTCTCGGTTTGCCTGCAGAGTGGTGTGTGAGCGCAACCCACCTTACACCGCACGCATTTACGCCGCAGGCTTTGACTCATCCAAAAATATCTTTCTAGGGGTGAGTGTCATAAAGATGCAAAGAAAATCTTTCTGTTTGGAAATGCTAAAGCAGCACTCTAGTTACTGAACTGTTCTAGGAGAAAGCAACCAAATGGAAAAATCCTGATGGGCACATGGACGGTCTCACCACCAACGGGGTGTTGGTGATGCACCCTGAAGGTTTCCCAGAGGACCCCAAGCAGGGTCTGTGGAGGGAGATCTCCGTGTGTGGAGATGTTTATGCGCTGCGAGAAACACGCTCTGGGCCCAGTCGGGGCAAACTGGTGAGTCACGTTGCTGACAGTTGGTTCCATAGATCCTGTTAGGGCTCAACTGTGAGCGTATCTCTCTCTGTATGTCACTCACAGGCAGAGGGAGAGAGCAGCGCACTGCGTGATGGCTCCCTGGTGGATCTTTGTGGCGCCACTCTGCTGTGGCGCACAGGGGAAGGACTCATGCGCGCTCCCACTCTGCGTCACCTGGAGGCCCTTCGTCAGGAACTGAATGCGTCCCGTCCTCAGTGTCCTGTAGGTCTCAGTACGTTGGCCTTCCCGAGTTTACCACGCAGCCACAGGTGAGTCACTTCATTTAGTGTGATACACATTTACTAGCATTTAGTACATTCAAAAACAAAACATGTTAAGAAAAAAGGGTTTTTAGCAAAATTATTAGTACCCCTAACCATCCTTTTTAATATACCTGAAGCATTTTCTTATTTTGTACTTAATTTTTTCAGAGTTTCTACAAACTTCTAATCCATAATCCTTGATTTTCCGTTTTCCTGCGACATACAGTTACAAATAAAAAATAAGAATATCATTAAAGTCATATGTTTTATAGGTTCTTTACACCTAGCGAAATACTTCCAGCCTTTATTTCTTGTATTATTGGTAACTATATCTTACAGGTAATGAAAACCTAAAATTCAGTGTCTCAGAAAAATTGAATATTTCATAAGATAATTGAAAAAATGTCACGTTATCATCTACACAATTGTTTCAAGACTGCCGACTTGCCAGCTGTGCAAGAGCCGTTAACACTCTCCACAGGAAGGGAAAGCCGCAAGTTGACTGGATGGAAAAAGTGTGACAGCAAAAGGTGCATAAACACCGATAATCGCAGTCTTGAGCGGATTGTCACGCAAAATTACTTTAAAATTACATTAAAGAACTTGGCGAAGCTTCACATGGAGTGGACTGCGGCTGGACTCAGTACATCAAGAGTCACTGTACACAAACGAATCCTACAGATGGGCTGCAAATGTCGCTTTCCCCGTGTCAGGCCACTCCTGAATCAGAGACGACATCAGATGCATCAGATTCATGTTTTTATTGATCTTATGGAATATTTACATTTTCTGAGACACTGAAACTACAATTGATATTTTCAGCAACAGCAGTCCAGCTGGGTATGTCATTAAACGATGGATGAATATGTGGAAAAACCTCGCTCTATGGAGCTAAATTGGGGCCATAAAGTTTGTCAAACGAAAAAAATTTCAACCTGAAAAATAAGTTTGTTCAAAAGAAAAACATTTGAACCTGAAAAATTGTTTGAACCTCCCCCAAAAAAAATTTAAAACTGGAAAAAAAGTTTTGCAACTGCAAAAAAAACAGATGTGAAACTGGGAAAAAAAAGTTCAAAACTACTTTTCAGATTCAAGTTTTTTTTTCGAACTTGCAGATTATTTTTTCGGCTTCAAACTTTTGGCCCTGTTTTGGCGTGGGGGGCGGGGCCTCAGATCACGGGGGTGCGGAATCATGACTGACAGCTCAACACAGCGGCTGAACAACATGTTCCCAGCTGTTGCATTCAGGGACCGTGGGAACTGGGATTATCTCTAATACATCATCAATATTCTATATATATGTGATTGGTTTTGAAAGATAACATGCTTCACCGATAGGAACAGCTAACGTGAATACACGACGCGCATCTCAGAGGAGAAAATATGATCTTGACAGATTTGTACAGCATCTTAAGTCCGTGTTGGAGATTCCCCATGCTCTCAACATAAAGTAAAGGAACCGCCAGACTAAGCGATGGTATGAAACCAGATGCAAAACGAGCCGGTATTTTTCGAAAATCCTTGCATAATTAAGCCTGGACTTGTTTTCACATGGACTGGACTCTGGTTTCGGTTTCTGGTGCATTTTGTTTAAAACGTGTTTGGTCTTCATTTAGTGAATTGACTCACAGCCAGGGGCAAACTGGCATACAGGCAACCAGGGAAATCCCCGGTGGACCGCTGGCTTAGTGGGACCGTGGTTCACTTCAGCCCGTGAAGTGAACCACCGTTATATATATGTGTATATATATATAAATCTCCGTTTCAAAAGTTTGGACACACCTTCTCATTCAAAGAGTTGTCCTTATTTTCATGACTATGAATATTGTAGCTTCAACCTGAAGGCATCAAAACTATGAATTAACACATGTGGAATTATATACTGAACCAAAAAGTGTGAAACAACTGAAAATATGTCTTATATTCTAGGTTCTTCAAAGTAGCCACCTTTGGATTTGATTACTGCTCCGCACACTCTTGGCATTCTGTTGATGAGCTTCAAGAGGTAGTCACCTGAAATGGTTTTCACTTCACAGGTGTGCCCTGTCAGGTTTAATAAGTGGGATTTCAAGCCTTATGAATGGGGTTGTGTAGGAGGTGGATACAGTACACAGCTGATAGTCCTACTGAATAGACTGTTAGAATTTGTATCATGGCAAGAAAAAAGCTGCTAAGTAAAGAAAAACGAGTGGCCATCATTGCTTTAAGAAATGAAGGTCAGTCAGTCCGAACAATTGGGAAAACTTTGAAAGTGTCCCCAAGTGCAGTCGCAAAAACCATCAAGCGCTACAAAGAAACTGGCTCACATGAGGACCGCCCCAGGAAAGGAAGACCAAGAGTCACCTCTGCTGCGGACGATAAGTTCATCCGAGTCACCAGCCTCAGAAATCGCAGGTTAACAGCAGCTCAGATTAGAGAACAGGTCAATGCCACACAGAGTTCTAGCAGCAGACACTTCTCTAGAACAACTGTTTAGAGGAGACTGTGTGAATCAGGCCTTCATGGTAAAATAGCTGGTAGGAAACCACTGCTGAGGACAGACAACAAGCAGAAGAGACTTGTTTGGGCTAAAGAACACAAGGAATGGACATTAGGCCAGTGGAAATCTGTGCTTTGGTCTGATGAGTCCAAGTTTGAGATCTTTGGTTCCATCCACCGTGTCTTTGTGCGGCGCAGAAGAGGTGAACGGATGGACTCTACATGCCTGGTTCCCACCGTGAAGCATGGAGGAGGAGGTGTGATGGTGTGGGGGTGCTTTGCTGGTGACACTGTTGGGGATTTATTTAAAATTGAAGGCATACTGAACCAGCATAGCTACCACAGCATTTTGCAGCGGCATGCTATTCCATCCGGTTTGCGTTTAGTTGGACCATCATTTATTTTTCAACAGGACAATGACCCCAAACACACCTCCAGGCTGTGTAAGGGCTATTTGATCAAGAAGGAGAGTGATGGGGTGCTGCGCCAGATGACCTGGCCTCCACAGTCACGGACCTGAACCCAGTCGAGATGGTTTGGATTGATCTGGACCGCAGAAGGCAAAAGGGCCAACAAGTGCTAAGCATCTCTGGGAACTCCTTCAAGACTGTTGGAAAACCATTTCAGGTGACTACCTCTTGAAGCTCATCAACAGAATGCCAAGAGTGTGCGGAGCAGTAATCAAAGCAAAAGGGGCTCTTTGAAGAACCTAGAATAAAACATATTTTTTAGTTGTTTCACACTTTTTGGTTCAGTATAAAATTCCACATGTGTTATTCATGTTTTTTTTGCCTTCAGTGTGAAGCTACATTTCTATTCATGAAAATAAGGACATCTTTGAATGAGAAGTTGCCAAAAATTTTTGGTCTTACTGTAATATTATATATATATAATTATATATATATATATATATATATATATATAATAAGGGGGGATTTGTTTTTTTTTTTTTTACTTTTTTTTTTCAGGTTTGAATTTTTTTCTTTTGAACAAACTTATTTTTCAGGTTTCAGGTTTCAACAAACTTTATGGCCCCAATTTAGCTCCATACTCTTCTCTGTTAAACACTAGATGACCCGTAAAGCTGTGGGCCTGTCTCTCTTCCAAAGACCCAGGGAACCTTGATAGAGTTCATTGAACTCTTTAACACTTTTACCAGGGTGCCCATAAATGTAGCCAGAATTGTAATGTGTGCATAAAGTGTTAATGGCTTGATGTGTTACTGCAGCCTTGAAGAGCGCCAGCCCTGGGTCTACCTCACCTGCGGCCATGTCCACGGACGCCACGACTGGGGCCAGAGATCCGAAAGAGAGGAGGAACGGGGAGAGGGCGAGGGCTCCACGATACGCAGGGAATGTCCACTGTGCAGAAGCGTGGGTCCCTATGTGCCGCTGTGGCTGGGCTCTGAGCCTGCGGTGTACGTGGACGCCGGAGCTCCCACTCATGCTTTCGTACCGTGTGGCCACGTCTGCTCTGAGAGGACAGCCAAATACTGGGCCGAGACCCCTTTGCCCCATGGGACACACGCATTCAGGCCCGTCTGCCCCTTCTGCTCCGCCGCCCTCAGCACCCCCGGCTGGATACGGCTCATCTTCCAGGGCCCCATCGACTAACCACACCTCAGTAACCACTATCCCAACAACAGGAAGCTACTGGGCTTCATTCGGGTGGCAAACGTTAAATGAGTAATGAAAGGTAAAAAAAAAAAAAATCAGTGTTGAGCATAGCGGTTATTACAGCATACATGTTCTGAGTCTCTAAGTCTACTCTCCAACGTTGTTACCGAATGTAACTCAGTGCTGAGGGATCCGTCCCCTTGTTTATCCTTCAGAGCTTTAAGAGGACATGGCAGACTAATCAGTGCTAACACAAAGATAGTCTAAACTAACAAGTGTTCGCTGATTTTCCTTACATTAAACCCAAAAAAGAAACCCTAGGTATGCTGCTTTCCCCTTTTAAAAATGCGTTTTTTCAAAAATTTTTAAAAACTCCCCGCCCCCCTTACTTAACTATACACTTTATCAAGTTCAAACACCCTCTTAGTCCTCTTCGGATGACAGAGTGTGACTAAAATATTTTTTTTGCACATAAAAAAATGAATGGCCTTCTGTCATTTTCCGGGTTAAACCCGGGGATGTTATGTTGAAGCCCACTACACTTCTCCAGCTGTACAATTTTGCCACAGTTATTTTTCCAAACCTTTTTCTTTTTAATAAATGGCCCTCACTTCCCCTTAACTTAATTGCCTTCGATTGCTTTTACCATCTTCACCAGTTTTTTACTGACAGCCTCTTTATATATCACTGATCTCAGCACCATGTTTCAGCCTGAAGCGAAAGGCTGATGAACATGGCAAAGCAACATTCAACCTATCCATTAAGGAGAGATATATATCTATGAAATCGTGCACGTTGTTCTCCACTTTTGTGTTCACAAATCCTATTACTGTTAAATCTATGCACAGATACTCCTGTAAATGAAACCCCTTAGTGACCTCTCAATCGCCATAGTGAGTGTTACATACGGCGCCTTTCAAAAGTGTTCACACGCCTTAAACTTCCTTACGTTTTGTTATTTTACAAAATGGGATTTTATGTGATAGACCAGCACACAGTAATGTATAATTAGTGTGGAAGAAGAATCAAAATGGTAAATGTTTTCTTCACGCCCTGCCTCAGAAAACCTTCAAACAAAAAGCTATGAGTCAAAAATAAAGATAAATGAATAAATAAATTAGGACTGAAACAATTAATCGGATTAACGCTGATTAATTGATTAATGAAAAAAATCGTCAGCTAATTTAGAAATCGTTAAGTGTAGTTTATGGACTCTAAAACATGCCATTTGCTGAAAGAACAACCCACTCAGAGCAGAAATTAGGACAAAATTGTACAACAAATAAATACATTAAGTATTTAAGATGAAAAATGTTCTCTGTAAAAGAATCTCCTATTAAGCACCTTTTTTGCTATCAATTATTATCGTTAAATAAAAAAAATAGTCGCAGTTTTAATTGTTTAAAAAATTCGTATTGCACCCAAAATAAATAAAAAAAACCCTAGCATCATCCACACGGTGAAACTTGGTGGTGGTGACTTTTTTTTTTTCCAGTGAAGACCTGTCAGGAGTTGATGGAAGATGGATGGAGCTAAAACGTTCATTTCGTGGATGAAAAAATACCAGAGGCAGCAGGGTAAATACAGCCAGAGGTCCTATGTCGTGGTTTCCATCAGAACATGTGCATGAGTTAAAATGGGCCTGTCAAAGTGCAGACCTCAGCCCAACAGAGCTGCAGCTGTAACTGCAGCGGATGGTTGTTGTACAAAGCAAAAAGCACCCATGCTCTACCGTCCTCTTCTAAATCTGGCTCAACTTCGCGCTGGTCCATCACAGTGAATCCCAACGAAGTACAATGAAGCTTGTGGTTGTAACCGGACAATTTGTGCAGAAGTTTAAGGGGTGTTAATACTTGTGCAAGAAACTATAAAGTAACCCTAATTATGAAGCAAAATGAGGATAAACAAAGGCAGGGAATAAAACTGGGTTAACTTCACTTCACAACTCTCCAAAGCAATAATAGCACTTGCAGAGATAAGCTCATGTTTAGCCAGGTGTTAGGTCGGCTGTTCCTAGAAGCACGAGGGGAAAGGTTTCCAGGTTTGGAGCTCAACTAGAGGTGTGTTCAGTTCCTCATCATCTTCAACATGTATGAACCTCCGACCACCGCTTCTGTTTTAAACACGCCTCAGGTTACTGAACTACTTCTAACAGGGTCCATGTTGGTGTGACGGAGGGTCGGGACGGTTCGTTCTTGTATGACCTCAAAAAGAAAAACTTTTGTTTCAAAGATAACTATTTTGTTAAGAAAGGGGGAGGGGGTTTATTTTGGGGAAGTGGGATGGATTATTTTAGATGTTCAGTGTTTAAAAAAAAAAGAAGAAATAAAATCAAACTATTTTTCTATTTGCAGTCGGTTTAGTTCATTATTCCTATATAGTGTGAGCAGGTTGTGCCCAGCTATAACTGTGTGGTAGATTAGGAGAGCCCGTGAATGAGAAGACGTTGCCAACACTGTGTCCACTTCCACACTGCTACCAGAGAACATTGCCCAGACAATGAATGTAGCCAAATACTCGGGCTATGTTTAGCCTTCGCTGGTGCTCATACTGAACGGTCTACATTGTGATACTATTTTTGTAACTGAATATTATGGTGTAGCTTGGTGAGCCAGCTTGAAAAGGTGTGGTGATTTCAGTAATACCCTCAAGCGTGGAAGACATTTAGCTGTTCGCGCTCACATGGGAACGTTGTCCAGCTTGCATGTGCTGAACATACACATCCGGTATTTACACCACAGGGACACTTCTTTAAAAAAATAACTTTGCACGGTGGTTTGCAAACTCGTTACTCACGCTGAGCGAAGATTTCACAAGTAAAGTTGTCTTCCAAGTCTTCAGTTAAAACGCTTCTTTTCTTGTTTTGTGCTGTCGTTTCGAGGGGAAAATAACTTTAAAAGAGTCACAAAAAAAACAAAAAAAAAAACCACAATACTTGATATAACTTCGTAAATGACACCTCTTGTGCTACTATGCTAATATTTTCCAATAATCAGTTGATCGACTTGGAGTATGTTTACATTCAGCCGTGAAACGCATCCTAAAATACTCAGACGCATACTGTCTTCGGGAATGTGACGTTTTTCCAATTTAAAGCCTGAATGCAGGATTTATTGTGTGGTGGATAAGTGATGTTGTGGTGATAATAACAGTAGCTCAGGATTAGTGATCTCAGACTCGCAGCTGGCGGGGCAAGCCTACTGAATATGTTAAGTCAGAAGATTTTTGAAAATATTCAACGCGACGCAGCTGTTCAAGGTTAAGAAGGCATGACCAGTGGTGTGATGTGGCCTAGAGAGGTGAGTTATTGTAAAACTGCTCTACCATAATTCATTTATGAAAAACTGGATCAGACTAAAGGCTAAATGTACATTTTAAAAAAAGTATTTCTCACCTGTAATTTTCCCAAGAAGTACGCCCCCCATATTCTGTATGTAATTGGCTTGCGGCTCATGATGCATAAATTGAACCGATCCAGTTTATGAAGGCATCAAGCACTAGGATGTCCAAGGCTGGACTATACCTTCGCCATTATAATGAAAATAACTCGGACTTGTATCTCCTGACTGTATCTCAGATCTAAGGGAGGGGTTCAGCCAAAGTGCACCATGCTGCCAATTTCTCGTTCTTGTTGCAGAGAACAGACTGAAAATATTATCTAGACCAAGAAAATACAAAACAATTGACCCAAAAATCTGGGAAGATTTTGTGCCTTTTTTTTGCCCTTTTTACGTTTCTGGTCAAGGATTTACAAACATCAGAAGACTTTGTTTATTTCATTAAAATATTGCCTGTTGAGTTTATGTTTAAGCAGGTAAAAATAAAAATTAAATCACAATAAATTATTTTTGCTTTTTGATTGAATAGAAATTAAACGTTTTGTGGCGTAAAAGTACTTTTAAATTGAACATTTTAGCCTATGTGGCAAAATGTTTGGACACCCCTGATCCCAGTTGATTTTGTGCTAAACCATACTGCACCGCACTGGTCATGATCACCAAAGGTCTTGTATAAGCAGGCCTTTATACAGCACCATCCTCAGTTATTGGCACCTCTGGTAAAACTGTGTAAATCCTTAAATTAAGTTGTTGCTATGGAGACTACTAAACCAGCTAAAGAAGCCGCTCATTGCTGCAGTTTCCTCACAGTGAGCTTTGGAGATTTTTGTCCTCCCTTGTTTTTTTGTGGGATTTCTTTCCAGAATCAATAAATCTGGTCACACTAAAAGTTTCAATTATTTCAAAACTATTCCGATGTGAGAACTTTTGTGGATTTATTTGAAGGTTTTCTACCCATCTATACCAATAAGTGTGCCAATAGGTGTGGAGGGTGCTGTTAATAAAGAAAGAGAAAGAAACAGGCAACAGGCAAGGCCAGCTATCAGCTGCTCTTTATGAATTGTGTCAACCTCAATGAATTTTGCTCATATATTTACAAAATCTGTAACAGCATTGGCATGTGGATGGATGAACTGTTGCAGCACCCTCATTTGCTTTTTGTTTGCGCCTTTTTCTCTTCTCTTCTGTAATACTTGGTTATGTTTAGTCTTCCTGGGTTTATAGATGTTCATGTGTTATTTTCTCGATTTCCTTTAGATCGTAGTTTTTGTGCAAACCTCATGCACAGTATTTTATACCACCAGTGATACAGTATCATAAGCTCTTCACAAATATAGTTGTTTTTTTTATCATGTTTATCAATTGATCCTTGTTCCCGATGGCAAAACCTCAGCCTCCTCAACTAAACTCTCCGTAATGTAGGCGAGTGAGTAGCTTACATGTCTAATACAGCAGAAAACCTCACAAATAATGCATTCCTTCGAATATATCTTATGTACAGCTATTTTGTATTATTTTATATCATGTTTTTCTGTAATTGTCCGGTGCACAGACAATCACTATACACATGTCAATAAACCAGATTGAAAGAAGAAAACAGTTTGTGTCCATTTTTCATTGCATTAACTAAATAATTGTATTGTGAAAGGTTTTTCCAAACGACAAAAACAACAGATATGTTGTTCCAGCAGAGGGCGCTCTCTGCCAGGCATGTGCACATCTGCGAGGGTTGCTTAGGGTTGCATCACCTCTTTAAAATACTCATCTGCTTTAATGAGCAGTTTTGGCAGTCAAATACGGTACATCAGCATGGAAATATGATAAGAAGCTGAAAATTACAGAAAGCCCGATTTTCAAATAGCTGTTGAAAACACTGCAAAGAATCCAAGAAGTGAAAGACTTGCTGCGAGTCGTGTCTTTCAGAAGTTTGTTCAGAAATTATGTCACTTTTCAAGCCTAAGGGGGTGTCTTTTCTTTCAGAGAGGAGTGTGTCATGGTGCTTCAGTGATGCATTTAACATGTTTTTGTAAAACATTTTTAATAAAATGAAAATAATCCCACTATACAAAAAATGAGATAAACATAAATTTTTGCAACTGTAGATCCTGTTCCCACAAAACAGTTTAATGGTAGACTGGAAAATTCTTAGAGAAACAAAGTAATTACTGAAAGTAAATATGGTTTCAGCTCAAAACAATCAGTAGAACTAGCCATACTGGAAGCAATAGACCACATTACTGCTTGTAATAATGAGATTTTAGCTAAACTCTTAAATTAAGTTCTGTTTGATGGTGTGACTGCAGATCTAGGAGAGGAGTGTGTCCACCAGCTGTCCTTTGTCTCAGATTTACTGCTAAGATCTGGTGCAAGCATCGTACATGCTCACAGAGATTGCTTGCTTGTAAAACTTAAAAACAACACAGAAATCATTTGGGTTTTGTTTGAAAAGGACGGGTTTTTTGGATTAAAACTTAAATTATTTACAGCTTTGTATCAAAGAAAATCATAAAACCTCTCTCCAAAAGTTTTTGTAAAATCAAACTATTTTTAGATACAGCAACCACTAGGATTAAATCCCAGTTTTTATATTTGTCTTGGTCTTTTGCTGTAAAAAATGACGTATTAAAGATAAAATCTACCCAGTACCCTGCTTCTCGCTTAGTGACCTCTGGAGAAAGGCCCCAGCTCCCCCCGCGACTCTGCAAGGATAAGCAGGTGGATGGATGTAATCTATCCAACCAAAACAATGTCTGTATGTAGGTGCCTCTGGTGACATAAGGCATCTAAATACAAAAAAGTTGCTCATCAGTTTACATTTGTTAGAGAAACACCTTGATAATGTCTGTTACACTTCGCTGGTCAGAAATCACATTAAATCCCAGGTATGAATGTAGTCAGGCTAAACAAGGACAATAGAAAGCTAAATCAGACGAGGACTATGGAAAATGACAATATGTGTGATTCCTTGGTCTTTTTCTGCATTTATCTACTTCCAAGTGGCTCACCCTTTCCACAATAAAGAAATGTTTTCATTAACTATGGAAAATTCTTAATAAATATGTCACAAATGTTAACAGTGTTCAATGAGATGAACCAAAAGTATTTTGGTAAAACCTTACTGAGCCTGAAAAGTGTAGATTAAATAAAATGTACCATGAACCTTTTTGTTTGCCTGATTTCTAAGGCTTAGTCAGCACACCTCTGGAAGTTAGCTGCTCTACCACTAGCATGATTGTGGAGGGTGGATATTATTTTTACTGAATTGATCAGGAGTCAATAACATGCATTCAATTTGTTGATTAAAACTTCACAGAAGGCATCATCGCAGAGCACACACAGGACTCTGGCAGTGTTCCGAGGCTACCGCCCCCTGCTGGCGGTCAGACGCCTCGGAGCTCCTCAGGTACTTGTTCCCCATGAAGCGATCACACACTCTATCTAAAGACTCTTAAAGGAACGACTCTCACCCCGGTTTCTAACTTTTAGCTCTTTTCATTCTGAGTTAAGGCAGAGTAATGATTACAGAGATCAGCGCTGAGGCTCTCGTCTCGGACCGTCACCGTCTGTAAGAGGATAACGAAGAGCCCCGATAGAAGGTCACATACAGTTTTATATCTGGCACTCCAATGCAATGGATGTGCTCTCCCTCAGTGATTATCAGTAGACTATGTGTCACCATTGTGGTGTCTATCTGTTAGATTGTGTAGTAGCGGGTGTCCATACTTAATCTAAGTGTGCTGTAGCTTTCTAATCAAACCAGTAATATCAGCTGCTCCACTATCTACTCCAGTGCCCCAGCTTCAGGTCATTTATGACAATCCTTGGGTCATCTGTCCTTGTACTGTATGTCTATGAGCATTCTTATCCTATTGTAACAGAAGGGAAACATTAGAACTTATACTTTACTTCACTACTGCATAAAAGGGAAAAAACAGCTATGAGCCTATTAATAAAGGTTATTCCTAACAGCAGTGAGACTTCAAGCATTCTCTCCCAGTTCTGGCATTTTATAGCATGGTAGGTGTGTTGGATGTACTGTATTAACCTTCTTACTACTCTGTTAGCTACACAAAAAACTGGTTGCACCCTAGTTTAAAACCTAAACCTTCACATACCTCGGTTAAGGCCATGAGCAGAGCTGGTTGCATGAAAAAAGTCACACAAACAATCATTCACAAAAATAACAAATTCAATTTTAATTCACAATTTGCAACAGATTTGCTCATATTCAGACTTTTCCGGCACAGGGGTTTTGGATAACTTTATTTTTGATTATAAATTATTAAACGAAAGTTTGACATATGATTTCCCAATAGACATCAAAATTAGTAAGTAAGATCCTGTTGTTTTTTTTGCTAATATTGACGGGTTTGATCTTCTACATACATCAACGCACCCTACACAACCCATGTGACATGCCATTACACACTACTTATTTTAATTCCAGGCCCCCTAACCGTCACACCAGGAAATATGTTGTAGCTTTTATGTGTCATGTTGCACAGATGGTGGGGGGAACTGTGCATAGCAGCTGAAGTCTCAGTGGACGGATTCTTTGGTTTTGATCCTAGCTAATTATTGAGAACCCCTTATTGAGAGCAATGGAAACTGGAAAGTTTCTAGGAAGGGGACTCTCTTGGCTCTGTGCATGCAAAAAAAACAACCATGGTGTGTTGTGTGTGCTTTGATAGCAGGTGTGTGTATGTGTGTGTTAATCAAAGGCCCTAAAATCTGATCTCTCAGTGGACTCTACTCTGTTTCAGAGGTAGCGAGGGAGGGCTTTCATACCATTGTTTTAGCTATCCGCCATTAACTCCAAACACTGGGAAACTTTAATTAAGCTGGGGCCGCAGACGATTATTAACTGTAAGACTTTCACCTTTTTTTTCTTTGCTTCTACATATTTCACTGAGCCACTAAAAGAAATGAGCTGCGTAATTTCCAAATCCAATTAATGTCAATATTAATACACCACAATGTGCTTTCCTGTGTTCCCTTGTCTTATGAAGCTATTCTCTTTTGTGGCTCGACTGTTGGAGGATACCAGACCACGTACGCTCAGCCGGCTGTATTAAACAAGGGTTAGGTTGTAATATGTTTGATTATTTGAAGGAGTTTATTATGCTGTGTTATCCTGTTAGGGTGATGATGTTGTGGCTGCGGAGCGGTAATCCAGACTGTTTTGTAGTTCAACAAATGGAGTTTCCCCCCTGTGGATGCTGTCATCCCACATCACGATTTTAGTTGGACAGGCCCAGCATGGATGTAGGTGGATGAGATGATTACAGACAAGGTCATCTGTTTAACACCTGTCATACAGGGCTCATCCGCTGCCAGGGAGATATCTGCTCACTGAGACAGTTGTGGGAACCTAAACCTACCTCTGACCCATCATCTCTCTATTTGCCTTAACCACTCAGATTTCATATATACGTGTATATAAAAATGTATATAAATAAAGGCTTTAAGATTCCAACAAATACCCTTAAAAGCCTTTTATATCTTGGAAAGCCAGAGTACACTTATATTTAATACTTTTTTTGAGAAAAGTGCCAGCATCATTAAAATATGACAAACATACACAATACGTGTATATATATATATATAGATATAGTCATAAAGATGCAAAGACCATAGAGAGATTTCAGTCAATAGATGTGCAAACCTGGTGGAGACATGTACCCAAGGGTTGCAAGGGTCAACCGGGGTCACTGCTCCAGTGTGTTACATAGTGATTACAAATGTTCTGTTCAACCAGCTGATCACTTGATTCAAGGCATATGGCAGACCTGTTTGTCATGCACAGAATGTCTTCCCAATAATACACACTGGACAGGTGGCATAGGAGACAGATCACTGAACTTATTGCAGGGCAATTTCTCCAGTGGTGATCATGTTTAAAATTAGAATAAAACTAACAATAAGGTGTCCCACACCAAAAATATAAAGAACCCCTTTGGAATGAGAGATGCACATTTTATGTGTATTGCTACCTATGTACCCTGCTGGGCTCCACTCTGCACCACCTTTGATTCCACGGTGTCGACTTGATCTTTGAAAGCTCACACGAGTGTGGGACATAACCGGCTTGATTAATGATCTTTGAGTGGCAAGAGGCAGCTAGCTTTAAAAGGGGCCTTGTCTTTTTACAGAACATTCATGCAAATGAAGCGAGTGGTTCCTATCTGGCCACCGCCTTGGAAAACTTTCTACAGGCGCCCCCTCGAAGGAGAAACAGCGGTGACTAAGTGGTTTCAGGCCAAAGTGAGACACCTCTCCGCTGCCTCGAGGTGCTGTCGCTGTAATTCTCTGTAAATGACAACTAATGAAGATGGTTCATCCTCTGATTATTTGGTGTCTTTGGGTGCTGTCAGATGATGCAAGCTCATGTTCCGGCTTCGCTTTCACTTGTTCGGGGAAAACTCCTTTTTTCATCCCGCAGGCGCATTCAGCGGTTCGGGATGATCGCGCTCCTCTCTCCTCTTCTGCTGCTGTATCAAGCACACGCTCAATTAACACAGCGTGAAAGGTGAGAGCCGTTTTGAAAACATTTCTCATTACACCTTATCGCTGGGCCACAGAGGGGGGCAACACGAAGCAAATTAGAGGGGTTGGATGAGAGATGGAGAGCAAAGAAAGGAGGGAGAGCGCCGGAGACATCAAAGTGTTCCTGCTCCATTTAAATTGAGCGATCTTGTGTGAAAAGATCCTCACTACACAAAGATTAACCCTACCCACCCTCCCACTTGCACATACAGCTAATAACGCACCCACATACCCTTGGATTTATGTGTCAGGGGTTAATAGCTGTGAGCGTGAGGACACTGGGGGGTGTTGCTGCAAAATGCCCGTGTGTGTGCTTGTGTTCACGAGGAGGCAGAGATGTTTGAGCGTGAGAGAGAGGAGAGTTGGAGATCAAACAGAGAGAGCATGAGAGGCTCAGTTTCATCATGGAGTGACAGACTGACACCAATCCCACGAGCAGCGCGGCTGGAACAGACCTGCCAGCGCTCTTCCAGGGAACACACAAACACTCACAGAGGCTGGGAGCTGATCTGTCGCCTGTTTTCTGCCAGTTTCATCATGTCCTTTACCGAGATGCACATTTGACTCATTTTCATTACATCGCAGAAGTGTTAAGCTTGTGGAATATTTGCATATGTGGGCTTTTTTTGTTTGTCCTTCTGCTGGAATATGTTACCTGCTGTTGTGCGTTTCATTAAAAAAAATGTGTGTGTTCGCTCCCTCTGTCTCGCCCCAAGTTGTCTTCCCCTGTAGGTGTGTGCCTGCTCAGTCCCACCTGGTGGATTAGTGACGTCGGTGGAGCTCACCCTCTGCCTCTGATAAGGGCGTGCGCCGCTCCCCGCTCCCCGCTCTCTGTGCTCAGTTTCAGATAGAGCTAATGGAATCTGTCCCGCGCGATTGTAATGCGAACGAGACTCATTTTCCACGGAGCTTGGAACTGTCAGCTTGGCAGGGTGGTGTCGGGTGGAAGGCGGGTGGTGCTGGGGAGGGGGTGTTGGAGAGGAGGAAAGGAGTACCGACAAGGAAAGGGTTGATGGGACGGGGCTATAGGAGGTAGGAGAGGATGAGGTGGTGTATTGTGGCGAGCCTCTTCCCTGCTAAGGCACAGGGTGCCTCCAGAAAGTTTTGGAAGGGGAGGCAAGATGCGTTTCACTGATGACCCAACCTGGATCACCCAGGGGTTGCACATCAAACCACAAGCCATGATTGACACACTGAATATTTCAAATTTAAATTCAAAAATACTTTATTCATCCCAAAGGGAGATTTAATGTTGTTGTAGCCCGTATTATAAAGGTTTCTTCAAAGAGCCATTAGAGATGCTGATGGCAGGAAGGATTTGCTGTAGCAGTCCTGTAGAGATCTGAAGAAGCCTCCAACTGAAGACGCTCTGTTGACGTACGGCAGTCTCATAAAGAGGATGCTCAGGGTTTTCCCATAATGTCCTTCGTTTTTATGAAGCATCCTTCTTTGAGCAATGATCTTCAGAGGAGTCCCCAGAACAGAGCCAGCCTTTATCAGCTTGTTGAGCTTTTTTAAGTCCCTGGCTCTGATGCTGCTACCCCAGGAGATGATGGCAGAAGAGATCACACTCTCCACAACAGACTTATAGAAGATTTGCAGCATCTTTCTGCAAACACCGAAGGTCCAAAGCCTTCTTACGAAGTACAGTTTTGTTAGGACTTCATAAGCTGTTCCCTGCACTGCTCTGTCAGAGTTGCATCTCCACTCCAGTCTGTTGTCCAGGTGAACACTGAGGTATTTATACCCCTCCACCACCTCTACTCCTTCTCCCATGATGGAAATAGTGTTTGGCCTATTCCTGTTTCTCTTAAAATCTACAATCATCTCCTTTGTTTTATTCACGTTCAAGATGAGATGATTGTTTCCACACCATGCCACAAAGCGGTCCATCAGCCCCCCCTTTACTCAGCCTCTTGTCCATCTCTGATTCACCCCATGACTGCAGAATAATCCGATGATAAATTAACTGGGTTCTGTTCTCTTCTGTGGTGGACACTGTTTGATGTATGTGGAGCAGTAACTAAGATTTTTCCCAAGAAGCAAAGAAAGTCCAGTTACTCTGCAGTGTGTTGCACTTTGTCCAATTGTTTAACAAATTGTTTTTTTTTTAATTAAATCAACTTACAGATTTTATATAGAGTAAAAAGTATTTACACCCTGAAGAGTTCATTTTTTTCCACTGTTGTCACATTAAAATGTTGCAGATCAATTTAACGCCAGACAAACTTAATCTGAGGAAATACAAAAACAGTTTAAGTAATGATTTCATCTATGAAGGGAAAATCTAAAAACAAAATGGTCCTATCTGAAAAGATAATTATCACCCATGTTAAATCATGAGTTAATTGCTATTAAACATGTTTTGTTAGTTTAATTTCATACTTAGGCATATACTGCCTGACTTGTATAATTCAAGAAATCCCTCAGATAGAACCTATCTGACAACATGAAGTAGGATAAAATATCTCAAAGAGCCACACATCATTTAAAACCTGGATTTGAAGTTGAGTATCTAATGTTTGTGTACCAGTCGATTGTAGTTATGATGTGTATGTGCACCCAGTGTTCATATCACAAGGGTAATTAAGACAAGTTGTCCTAAACCTTTCTAAGCTTCTGCAGAAAAAGAATCTGAGCCAGATATTCTCACAGAAGAGATGGTATCTCTAATCACGTCGAGTGTAGTGACTTCCTCCTTCCACTGCCCTGAAAGAGGACAGCGTAGGAACCGCCAGCATCCCAAGCTGCTACCAAGAGCAGTTTTCTTTATCACCTACCAAGTAACTGGCGGTGTCTGGGAAGAGAAAATTAATTCAGGACAAAACTGTCAAAATATTGTTCATTTTATTGCGTTTTGCTTGTTTGTGGTGCTTAACTATTCAAGTGTTAGCAGGCTACGTGATAAGCTAACACTAACGGGTGCTAACAGGCCTCTGAGCCTTGAAGCTAGCTTATTTGTTTTAAGTTGTGTTTTAGGTTCGTGCAAACTTTACTTCAATGAGTTTAAACACAGATCAACCGTAATTCGTCATCAGCGCTCATACACACATTAGTATTTATATTAATGGTAGTCAAAGGTATGGGTGTGGCTTAAAGGAGTTGCTAAACAAGTTCTGATAACTGAACCATGACATCCACACAACTGTCCATTCGTTGGCCGTTCGTACGCCATTTTATGAGAGGCTACAAACGTTCCTTGCTGCCAATTTCAGTAGTTCATTAGTCCCTGTGACGCCTAGTTAACAACATGAAAACATCGATTGTATAAAAGGTTATTGATTTCTAACTTGGCAAATAATACTTGGCAAATATTATTTTTATTAAAATAATATTTTACTTTCCCTTCTGATTTGCAATGTGAACTGGTTGTTTGAACCCATACAAATGTTGTTCCTAATTAGTTCAAAACTAACTGGCCTCATTCCAACTTCAAACTAAATGACCATATTCATCCTGAACTGTAATATCATTTCATAATTTTATCGGTTATGATTTATTCCTTTGTACCGTTTTTGTAGCTTATCAGTTCTCCCTATTCTTTAATTTTTGCTTAGTAGTTTCTGTGGAACGTTGTTGGTATAGTTTAAGAATTTGTTGACTGAAATATTTTAACTTAGAGGAGACAACTAATACAGAGAATGGAGATAAATAAAAACCCCAGGAACAGAGAAAATTCAAACAACTAAGGATCACAACAAAGTGCTTTACAATAAAAACAGGCAAAAACCTTCCACAAAAGATACAATGTAAAAGAAAAGACAAAACAGCATACGTATAACATTATGTTTAGAACCATTATTTAGAAATTGAGAAAACAGGGAACAGTGGTGAACCTTAAAACAAGAAGGTGGGTTTCCAGAATTACTCCACTCCACAAATGCCCCTGTTCCATGGACTCCATGGCTTTTTTGGTACATGCTCTTCAGCAGGTCCCACTGGGGCTGAGCAGGGTTGAAATGTGACATGAACAGACTGTTGTTCGCTGATTGGCCATTAGCGTGGTCAGCCCTATGTCAGAAGCATGAGAAAGTGTTTGTGGAGAGATTAACAAGCTATGAATTTTACAGCACCCCGTAGTACCGAGAAAAACTCAAAAACCTGAAGAGCGACTACCAAAATATTAACAACCACATTGACTGAAACGTGGCAGTGGTTCGAAATCACCATTGCAGCACATGATGTGTGAAACTTATTTCATGTTTGGTAAGGTCACACCAAACCATTCAGCAGCACTGGTTAAAAGCGGCACAGAAGACCAAAACCACTGCTGAACAATCCTCATACAATTCAATTCAATTCAAATTCAAATTCAAAAATACTTTATTAATCCCAAAGGGAAATTAAATGTTGTTGTAGCTCATTATGAAGGTTTCTTCAAAGAGCCGTTGTAGATGCTGATGGCTGTGGGCAGGAAGGATCTCCTGTAGCGCTCTGTCTTATAGCAGATCTGAAGAAGCCTCTGACTGAAGACACTCTGTTGTTGTAGGACAGTTTCATGAAGAGGATGCTCAGGGTTCTCCATAATGTTCTTCATTTTGTGAAGAATCCTTCTTTGCACAATGATCTCCAGAGGTTCCAGAGGAGTCCCCAGAACAGAGCCAGCCTTCTTTATCAGCTTGTTGAGCTTTTTAAGCTTTTTAAGGTCCCTGGCTCTGATGCTGCTTCCCCAGCAATTAACAATCCTCATACGTTTGGGAAAATTTACTGTGGTCTGATGAGACAAAAGTAGAACAAACAAACATGGTGATGGTAGCGTGATGCTCTGGGGCTGCTTTGCTTCTTCATGACCTTTGATGACTTGCTGTAGTTAAAGGACCCTTGAATCTGTTCTCTACTAGAAAATCCTCACTGAGAGTGTCTGGTCGTTAGTTTGTCACCTTAAGCTCAAATGCACTTGGGCTATGCAGCAGGACAATGACCTAAAGCACACCGACAAGTCCTTTTCCAACTGGCTAAAAAAAATTGAGGTTTTGGAGTGGCCTAGTTGAATTCCTAAATTGAATTTAATTCACTTGTTGTGGTATGTCCTTAAACAAGCTGTTCATGCTCTAAAAACCTCTAATGTGGCTAAATTTTAATAATTCTTCAAAGAAGACAGGCCAGGATTTCTGCACAGCAACATAAAAAGACTCTTTGTCAGTTATTGCAAATGCTTAATGCTGCCAAGGCTCGCACAATCAGATTTACCAACTAAGCAATCGACCTGATTTCAACGTTGAGCCTCAGGAAAAAAAAGCACTTATTTTTTTCACATTTATCGGCTTTAATTGATTCTTTTAAATGTTTTTTAACAAATCTGATGTACTTTTTTTAAACAGACATTTTGCAATGACAGCCAATCTGGCAACTTCCTTTAGGAAGTTTAGTTTAAGTCATTTAATCCGCGATCTAACCTACTGTTCTTAAACTGTCTACATACAGAATGGTAACTCAGCTTTTTGCCACAGCTGACTGACTCAGCATTTCTTAAAAGGCTCAGGTCTCTTGCAGCTCTGCAGATGCATCAAATCATGATTTTCTTTTACTCTATGATTTCTTTTCTAAAGTCTGAGTTCTCTGAGCAAATCGATTTTAAAGAGACTGTCATCAGAGCACAGAACATGCAGCAATTCTCTGCATGTTCTGATGATTTGATTATTTAAAATGTGTTTGCTAAAACAAGGGCAGTGTTTTTATGTGGCATGAACCATTCATTTTAAAGAGTAACTACATCAAATGGCACACCCTAATGAGGTGAACAATTACAGTATACGCATGGGTAAATGGGTAAATTTGTTTCTACTGGGATGTGTACAGTCTCATTTTGCAAAAAATCCCAATAAATCACTTCATCTTTCACTGTAATCAACAGAACCTTTAATGCTGCAATGTCTTATTTTATTAACAGTCACAATGTCTATCTATGTAATAGCTACATATAAGGGCCATTGCTGAATGTTTTCACACAAACTGAATTGTTTTATTAATAACTAAATGTGAACTACATCACCACTTTTTATAGAACGTGTATTTTTCACAGCCGCCTGTAGGTGGCAATGTTTCCACAATGAACACTTCAAGAAAAAGACCGTTAAATGACCACTTCTCATTCCTGCATGTTTTTGTGCACGCAGCTTTGTTCCACTTTGTCCTTTTGTTAATGTTTGATAACTTTATTTAGATTTTTCTTATTCATCCTATTAATGCTGATTTTAATTAAGTGTCTGTATTTATTCACAAAAGTGCATCTGTCCACCTATGAGAAGACAAGGTTGCACAGTTCCCCATCATTTCCAATATTTGGAGCTATTTTATTTTAGAAATTAGAGAATATATTGTATTTTGTTAAAATACCAATCAAATTAACTTTCACAGTGGAGAAAATCAAGTCGGTCCAAAGCTCTTTCACACCCTCTCATTCTTAGCTCACTCAGTGATGCCCTGTTCAGCAAAGGGAAAAGAAGGAAATACCAATTTGGCAGCATTACAGGGATTACAGTGGTTGGCCTCTTTAATCTGGAACAGGCTGTGGCATTTGTCGGCACTTAAAGCTGTCATCAGTCGCCCTCTCCCATCCAGTAAAAGCACCAAACACTGCTGGTGCTGATTAGACTCTGTGAAATAAATAAATTGCCAAATACGAAAAGCTCACAGCCAGGCTTTAAACAGCTGGAGAGGCACACTCCTTTAATTGGACAGGGCCTTGCAAAAGTATTCATACCAATTGAAATTTTTCACATTTGCTAGGTTAAAACCAAAAGCTCCAATGTATTTTATTGGTATTTTATGTTATAGACCAGTGCAAAGTGTCATGCATTTGTATCCAGACCCCTAAGTTAATACTTTTTAGAATCCCCTTATGAGCTCAGCTACAAGTCTTTTGGGGTATGTCTCTACCAGCTTTGCATGTCTACAGACTGACATTTTGTCCATTTTTCCTTAGTAAAACTAGTTCAAGCCAAGCCCGACTTGATGTAGAGCATATGTAAATAATACAGACTCTCTGTTTTGGGCCTAGGCTTTGACTAATGCATACTTTGGTCTAAACCATTCCATTGCAGTTCTGGATGAGGGTTTAGGGTGGTTGTTCAGCTGAAATGTGAACCTCTGCCACAAACTCAAGTCCTTTGCAGCCTGTGACCATTTTATCCCCAGTATTAAACAACTTTTATTTCCCTGCTAAAGAAAAGCATCCACACAGCATGATACTGACACAACCTTGTTTCACCATAGGGATGGTGAATTCAGGGTTATACACAGTTTTTTGGTTTTACCTAAGCACCAGAGCACCTTCTTCCACATGTTTTCTACATACGTTACTTTAAGTGCAACCTCTAGTCACTCTTCCTCCAGAAGAAAAAGATTTGTGGAGTGCATTACTAATAGTTGTCCTGACAAGATTCTCCCATATGTGCTGTGGATCTCTGCCGCTCCTCCAGAGTTACTATAGGCCTCTTGGTTGTTTCTCTGATTAATGCTTTTTGCCCACCCTGTCAGTTTAGGTGGACAGCCATGTCTTGGTAGATTTGCAGTTGTGCCATACTCTTCACATTTTCAGATCATGGATTGAACAGTGCTCTATGACACCTTCAAAGCTTGAGATTTTATAACCTAACCCTGCTTTACCTTTTCCACAGCTTTATCCCAAACCTGCCTAGTTCTTGGTCTTCATGATGGTTTTTATTTACTGATGTTCTCTTGCTAACCTTTGAGGCCTTAACATAACAGCTGTATTCACGCTGAGATCAGATCTGGTGACTTCTGAGGGCAATAGATTCCACTGGATTTCATTTAGGGGTACCAGAGTATCATTTATCTTCCACTTCACAATGATGTTCTGCTTTGTGTTGATCAATCACATAAATTCCCAAGAAAACACATTGATTGGTTGTAACATGACAGAATGTGTAGGAGCTGAAGGGGTATTAATACATTTGCAAGTTACTGCATGAAGAGTTATTGGGTCTGTATCACATTCTCAGTCTTTTGTCATATTCTCCTTAAACGCCTCTCTGAGTTCTAATAGACTGTAGGAAGGAGATGAATGTAAATTTGCTTCAGCAAAGACACAAATGTTGCTGCACATATGCAGTCAAACTTCTTCTTCATCACTGCTGGAGTTTCCCAGGAAATATAAAAATAACTCACTGGATTAACTTCTTCAAACTGAACATTAGAGGAGCACAGAATTCAGCTTTTATAAAAATAAAAGGCAAGTCATAATATTCCACAGTGCGGAGGGAAGAATCAGAGGCTGAAGGTGGCAGACTGTGATATCGAGGAGGAAAAGCGTAACGTCGCAAGGAAGACAGACTGATAAAAGAACGAAACCATTAGTGGAGAAAGAGAAAAAGGCCCCCACAAATTGGCTAAGGAAAGTCAGGGTCTCTCTGCTTTGCATTTCATTTACATGCCGGGCCGTATCGACCAATCGGATTGGGAGCAGAGCCCGAGGCTTAGGAAAGCGAATAAAGACTCCAAATGCCTTCACTGCTCTCATCCCTCTCGCTCATAATACCCTGTCTGCCCCTCTTTTCTGTAGCTTCCTCTCTTTCCTCCCCTCGCTGTCATAATACCCTTTCTCTCTCCATTCTCCTCTCCCTGGCGTGGTACTATAAGTAGACCCTGTCCGATGTGATAGCAGGATGAGGAGAGGTGAAGAGGAAGAGAGGAGGAGGGAGTGCTACAGAGATGGCTTTTTCAGCCACACATTGCAGGTGAAAAACAAAATAGAGTGGGGTGTTCTTTTTATTTTTTCATGTAGAAACCAGACCATGTGAGCAGGTCCACTGTCTCCATGGTGTTTTTCTTGTTTTCTAATATTTATTTCACTTGATCAGGATGTGGACTGCTCCTGCAGCAGCAGCCCTGAAACAGATCCTGGATGCTACAATGACTTCAGTTCCCCTCACTATCCTCTACAGGGTCTCATTGTCAACCATATTGCAGCTGCAAAACCAGAGATGAGATGCAGTACATCAACACAACAGGAGTACTGCTCAATGTTCCTATTAAAATTTCATACCTTCCTACACTCATATTTCCAGAGATCATCCTTTTAAGCCATTTTTAAAGGTATAAATACAAAAAGTTTCACTGTGACTTTATAGCAGGTTCCAAGTACATGTACACCTAAAAAAAATTAACAGTGTGAAAAATTTCGGAAAAAATTGTTACTCATTTTAGAAGGTAAAACTCATCTATATATTATATAGATTCATTACACATAGAAATGAAATGGAAACTTTACTTTCAACTGAAAAAAGGACTTTGGATCACTAAGAAACTGTTGGGTTTGTTTTGTCTTTGGCTTAGGTAAGATGCTTCTGATGTTGTCTTTGCTTATTTAGCGTGACATGAGGAATGCAACGTTTGAAGCCCATCTGTTCGTCTGTGCAAAGTGCCTCTTTATGTGCTGACTCCAGCCTCAGTCACTCCATGTGAAGCTCCCCCAAATTATTGAATGGATATTGCTGATCCATCTTTTACTGTCACACTTTTTCCTTCCACTCAAACTTCTATGGATATGCTTGGATACAGGACTTGTGAACAACAAGCTTCTTTAGCATTGACCTCTTGAAGCTTAGAGGGTGTTAATTGCAGAAGTCTTCCCCATGATCGTGGACCCTACTGACCCAGACTCAGAGACCATTTAGAGTCTCAAGAAACCTTTTTCAGGTGTTTTGAATTAATTAGCTGATTAGGGTGTGACACCATGAGTTTCCAATATTAATTTTTTCACACTATTCTAATTTTCTGAGCCACAGAATTTTGGGTTTTAATTGTCTGTAAGCCATAATCATTAAAGTTCTAAGTGAAATATTTCACTCTGTGTCACTTTCTGAAATGAGCAAACAGAAATATAAAAGTTTTTGATGATATTTTTAGATGTACCTTTATATCGATCTATCATGTCAGTGTTTTTTCCAGGTTGCATATCTGCCATAGGGGATAAAAGGGGTTAAAAAAGAAAATAAATATGACACCCCATTAATATTTTGTTCTTTCAAAAGAAATATTAACATCTTGATTTGTAATTGTTCTTAATTATATCTCTGGAAAGGGAGTGATTTAATTAGAGGTAGATAGCAGAAATTAGCCTTGTTTTACCAGTCAACAAAGACATGGTTTATAGCTGTGGAAAAAGTTAGGACACCCTTCCAAATAATAGCTACCTTCAGTTTCAAGTTCCCACACAGCATATCAATAAAATCAGTATCTGGGTTTAGACAAACCAAGGACCTCTCATTTCATAGTTTTCAGCCTGTCCTTGGGTGATTAACCTGTATGTCAAATCTACAGTCAATCTGACAGAGAGAGGTATCCCAATCGTTGTGGTTTTTAGTATAACAATGACCATCAGTGGGCTCTAGATGGACAAACTGTCTACTTTTAAGGCTAGGCTTAAAACTTTCCTTTTTGATAAAGCTTATAGTTAGAGTGGCTTAGTTTATCCTGAACTATCTCTGTAGTTATGCTGCTATAGGCTTAGGCTGGTGGAGGACATAATGACCACTTTCACCCTCTTTGCTACATTCTCACACTACTCTTCAATTTTGTATTTTTTGCTGTTATTTCAGGTTCTAACTTTATGTTCTCTCTCTTTTCTCTTCCTAGAAGCTACACCTGGCCTGGCTCTGTGTCTACCTGTGACACCTTTCTGGAGAGGGGCATCGTCCGAGCTTCTGCTGGCAACAACTTAATGCTCAACCTCTAACGATGATCCACATGGCCCTGTCTTTCAGTGTTTAACCTTTTCTCTTTCCTAGACATTGCTACTGACTGAGCTTTTACTGTGACTAACTCTATGTGCTCTCTTTCAGACTCTAACCTTGAAAACTGGCTCAGAGTTTATATGTTCTTTCTTTCTAGGTGAAACGACTAAAGGAGCTACATCCATTAACATTTACTTTTCCTTCCCATAGAAAGTACTCCTGGATCAGTGCTTCTTTGTTATCTTTGTGTCTCTGCTCTGTTCTCTCTATCCCCCAGTCGGTCGTGGCAGAACCAGGCTCACACTGAGCCTGGTTCTGCTGGAGGTTTCTTCCTGTTAAAAGGGAGTTTTTCCTCTCCACTGTCGCTACATGCATGCTCAGTATGAGGGATTGCTGCAAAGTCAACGCCAGTGACTGTCCACTGTCTCTACATGCTCATCCAGGAGGAGTGAATGCTGCAAGTCACTGACTGGATGCAATCTGCTGGGTTTCCTTAGGTAGACAAACTTTTTATCCAATTTGAATAAATAACAGAATCTGACTGCACTGTTCAATGATTCGGATTAATTGGAATGTACAGGGGTTAGACAATGAAACTGAAACACCTGTCATTTTAGTGTGGGAGGTTTCATGGCTAAATTGGACCAGCCTGGTAGCCAGTCTTCATTGAATGCATATTGCACCAGTAAGAGCAGAGTGTGAAGGTTCAATTAGCAGGGTAAGAGCACAGTTTTGCTCAAAATATTGAAATGCACACAACATTATGGGTGACATACCAGAGTTCAAAAGAGGACAAATTGTTGGTGCACGTCTTGCTGGTGCATCTGTGACCAAGACAGCAAGTCTTTGTGATGTATCAAGAGCCACGGTATCCAGGGTAATGTCAGCATACCACCAAGAAGGACGAACCACATCCAATAGGATTAACTGTGGACGCAAGAGGAAGCTGTCTGAAAGGGATGTTCGGGTGCTAACCCGGATTGTATCCAAAAAACATAAAACCACGGCTGCCCAAATCACGGCAGAATTAAATGTGCACCTCAACTCTCCTGTTTCCACCAGAACTGTCCGTCAGGAGCTCCACAGGGTCAATATACACGGCCGGGCTGCTATAGTCAAACCTTTGGTCACTCATGCCAATGCCAAACGTCGGTTTCAATGGTGCAAGGAGCGCAAATCTTGGGCTGTGGACAATGTGAAACATGTATTGTTCTCTGATGAGTCCACCTTTACTGTTTTCCCCACATCCGGGAGAGTTACGGTGTGGAGAAGCCCCAAAGAAGCGTACCACCCAGACTGTTGCATGCCCAGAGTGAAGCATGGGGGTGGATCAGTGATGGTTTGGGCTGGCATATCATGGCATTCCCTTGGCCCAATACTTGTGCTAGATGGGCGCGTCACTGCCAAGGACTACCGAACCATTCTTGAGGACCATGTGCATCCAATGGTTCAAACATTGTATCCTGAAGGCGGTGCCGTGTATCAGGATGACAATGCACCAATACACACAGCAAGACTGGTGAAAGATTGGTTTGATGAACATGAAAGTGAAGTTGAACATCTCCCATGGCCTGCACAGTCACCAGATCTAAATATTATTGAGCCACTTTGGGGTGTTTTGGAGGAGCGAGTCAGGAAATGTTTTCCTCCACCAGTATCACGTAGTGACCTGGCCACTATCCTGCAAGAAGAATGGCTTAAAATCCCTCTGACCACTGTGCAGGACTTGTATTTGTCATTCCCAAGACGAATTGACGCTGTATTGGCCGCAAAAGGAGGCCCGACACCATCCTAATAAATTATTGTGGTCTAAAACCAGGTGTTTCAGTTTCATTGTCCAACCCCTGTATGTACCTGACTTTTGTGAAGTGCCTTGAGACGACATGTGTTGTGAATTGGCGCTATATAAATAAACTGAATTGAATTGAAATTGAATTATGTTTTGTGCCGTTGTCATGTTGCAGGGTCCAGTTCTGCTTCAGGTTTCTTTAGGTGGCCTCACATTTTCTTCAACCACCTCCTGATAGATGGCAGAATCCATGATGGATTCTAAGATGGGGAGTTGACCAGGTTCTGCTACAGCAATAAACATCTTTGAATCATGTGCACACCAACTCTCTGCTTCACACACTTCACTAAACATGTTGTCTGTTCTGGTGTCCAGATAAAAGAGTTTTAGACTCATCTGTCCAAAAAACATTATTCAGAGGTCGTAGTCTGTCTATATTTATTTAAATGTCCTTCATTTATTCATTCATTTATCTTCTATTCCACTTATTCCATAGTGGGTCGCGGGGGAGCTGGTGCCTATCTCCATCAGTCTTCGCAGGGCGAGAGGTGGGGTACACCCTGGACAGGTCGCCAGTCCATCGCAGGGCAATATATACATTGTTATATAAAAATTCTCTTTATTACATACTGTGATTTAGAATTTAAATTACCTTACGTTTAACATCTGCTGATAGAAAGTCTTCTTGGCGCCCTGTTTTTTGTAGCTTGCGTTTGGTTTTTGCCTGAAACAACACTCTGCTAACATTATATTGACACTTATCTGTTAATACAAGGATTTAAACGATCCAAAGATCCAGTAGTGTGTGTCTGTCAATTACACACAGAATTTATGTTCGGCAAGGGTTTTTTTCTATCATGCAGTAAATGCAGTATTTATTTATTGGGGTGTTGTAGCATGCACACAGACAGACACACTCATACGCTCATTAAAGCTATAAACTTGAACTCAGTTTGATCTGAATAATAGTGTGTAGGCAGAGACATTAGAAAAATCCAAGGATGACCCCAGGCATTTCTCACAAGACACATGCAATTACAAAACACATACGCACACTTGCAGACCTCGGGGGACTAATTTTGAAGCATATTACAAGTCTAGCAATTTACCTCCCATCCAAGCGTGACGGGCGAGCCATATGAAAATTTCAGGGAAAGAGTTGGAGAACGAAACAGTAACTTATTCACACCCTTCATGGTCATGGATAACTATATCCGCCACATGACTGCAGATATTCCTATTTCTATGATCAGAAATAGGAACTTCTCATATGCATCTCATGTGTTTTCTTCAGAAACAACAGTCTTTGAGCACATCAAAGTATTTCAAAAGGAATAGCAGGACCATGAAATGTATTCATATGTTCAAACAACATAGACAAGACAAATGGTCTGGTCTATGTTAAGACTGGTCACAAACTCTGAGCATTAACCTACATTTAGTACAACCCAGGAAGGAGGAACCACAGCTGGAATCCTCGTGATGTCATGGAGCCACTAGCAAAACCCTTCTCCCAGCCATGCCTCTTTCTTATTACCCACGGCAGTCCAGCTGACAGCACTGGGAATGCAGTGCACAAAAACCTGAATGTCTGAAAATCGCTGGCGAGTAAGACTCAATTGAACAACAACCAAAAGTTAAGTTATGATGTGCTGTTCGTGTATCCAGCAAATCACGGGGGTAGTTAGGATAAGCTGTCTTGACTGTTCTTTCTGGGTTTCTGCAGAAATGGAATCTGAACCAAAGTTTCCCCCAGAAGAGATAATGTCTCTAACAATGTTGAGTGAAGCAGTTTCCTTCTTCCACTGCCCTGAGAGAAGACGGCATAGGAAGTGCAGCATCTCACGCCTTTCTGCATGCAGGTATGGGGAGCAGAAGCTACCTCTCAGCTGCTACCAAGAGCAGTTTTTTTTTCACTACACAACCCAATGCCCTTTGGATCATCTTCACTTCTGTTCATCTGAACTGTTCATGTAAGAGGTTGTGTCTGGGCAGAGAAAATTAGTTTATGATGAAACAATCTAAATATTGCTTATTTTGTGGTGTTCTGCTGCCTTAAGGTAATTTGCAGTGTTTTTCTTTTTTTTGTTTAAATCTCTTTATTGAGCACTACCAATCATAACACAAATAGAGCATTTTTAAAACACTTCTCCTATACATATACATATATATACATATATATATATATATATATATATATATATATATATATATATATATATATATATATATATATATATATATATACAGGGGTTGGACAATGAAACTGAAACACCTGTCATTTTAGTGTGGTAGCCAGTCTTCATTGATTGCACATTGCACCAGTAAGAGCAGAGTGTGAAGGTTCAAGTAGCAGGGTAAGAGCACAGTTTTGCTCAAAATATTGAAATGCACACAACATTATGGGTGACATACTAGAGTTCAAAGAGGACAAATTGTTGGTGCACGTCTTGCTGGCGCATCTGTGACCAAGACAGCAAGTCTTTGTGATGTATCAAGAGCCACGGTATCCAGGGTAATGTCAGCATACACCCAAGAAGGACGAACCACATCCAACAGAATTAACTGTGGACGCAAGAGGAAGCTGTCTGAAAGGGATGTTCGGGTGCTAACCCGGATTGTATCCAAAAAACATAAAACTACAGCTACCCAAATCACAGCAGAATTAAATGTGCAACTCAACTCTCCTGTTTCCACCAGAACTCTCCGTCGGGAGCTCCACAGGGTCAATATACACGGCCGGGCTGCTATAGCCAAACCTTTGGTCACTCATGCCAATGCCAAACGTCGCTTTCAATGGTGCAAAGAGCGCAAATCTTGGGCTGTGGACAGTGTGAAACATGTATTGTTCTCTGATGAGTCCACCTTTACTGTTTTCCCCACATCCGAGAGAGTTACGGTGTGGAGAAGCCCCAAAGAAGCGTACCACCCAGACTGTTGCATGCCCAGAGTGAAGCATGGGGGTGGATCAGTGATGGTTTGGGCTGTCATATCATGGCATTCCCTTGGCCCAATACTTGTGCTAGATGGGCGCGTCACTGCCAAGGACTACCGAACCATTCTTGAGGACCGTGTGCATCCAATGGTTCAAACATTGTATCCTGAAGGCGGTGGCCGTGTATCAGGATGACAATGCACCAATACACACACCCAAGACTGGTGAAAGATTGGTTTTTGATGAACATGAAAGTGAAGTTGATCATCTCCCATGGCCTGCCACAGTCAGCAGATCTAAATATTATTGAGCCACTTTGGGGTGTTTTGGAGGAGCGAGTCAGGAAACGTTTTCCTCCACCAGTATCACGTAGTGACCTGGCCACTATCCTGCAAGAAGAATGGCTTAAAATCCCTCTGACCACTGTGCAGGACTTGTATATGTCATCCCAAGACGAATTGACGCTGTATCGGCCGCAAAAGGAGGCCCTACACCATACCAACAAATTATTGTGGTCTAAAACCAGGTGTTTCAGTTTCATGTAAGAGAAAATAGAATAATAAGAAATCTTGTAATGATCATCAGTGACATCATATTCTTGCCATGTAGCTGTACCCACATAATGCTATGACAACACTGTAAGCCTCCTATCCTCCCTCATTATCCGGACACACACCCCACCATCTTCACTTACCGTTAATCATCCATAACAATGCCTTATTTGTCATTGAGGAATATCTACAATGGAAGCCCCCCACCCCCAGGCGTGTCACCACCTCCCCCGACACCACAGTGATGCAGTATGCCACCAATTACTGAGCGCAAACTGAATGAGGTCATAATGGGATGGGGTCATTAGCAAAACAAACCCCATGACCCCATGGGGCAAAAGAAAGCAAAGAAGGGAGGGAAGATTGTGGAAAATCTCCATCCTATCATGATTAAACTTACTCAAATTAGCACAAGGCCAGTGAGAGTTTTAAACGCCAACATATCCAACAAATCATGCATATCATCGTAGATAAACATGCTAAAACATTTCCAGGGTTGATTGGGTTTTACATCTGGGTCCTGGTATCCATTAAGTTTCAGTTTAAATCTCTGATAGTTCAAATACCCTTTATTAAGGATTGTATAGTCTCCCACAAACAAAAGTAACTTTTGATGAATGATTTTATACTCCTGGATGATATGTGCAAATAATTTTCTTTACAATTTTTATAACTCCAAACACAAAAGTACACTAAACTTTATACTAGGTGGATAGGAAACGAGGCAATGCCTGAAAACGATCCCCAGACTTATTTATTTTTAAGAAACAAATGACCTGATCTGTGACCTCAATGAAATTTCGATGCTCTACGAATGCCCCCTAGAGCTCAGATATTTATTTGCCAAATTGATTAGAAAGTACTGCATGCTGTCAGTCTCACTCAGTTTCAAACATTCAGCACATCAAGGTGATTTTGCTTTAGTGCAGACAATATAATTCTGAGAGATAAGGTAAATTGTTATATTGGGTCACTGCTGTGATATTTAAGGGGCAGTTGTGTTAATTCTGCAGCAGTGGTGCATGTGTGTGATATACATGATATCTGAGAGCTTTGGCGCCCAACATTCCCAAAAAAATCAGTTTTAACCTGCCTTGGCTTGAAATCAAATTGTGCTGCAGTGTTAAATGTAAAGGTGCACAATTTATCGCAAATGTATTGTTTCTGCGTATGGTGCATATCGCAAATAAGTGTTCACTAATTAATAATTTAAGGACCATGTAGCCATGTCACTATCCTATGGAGCCTGCGAGGGGACCTACGGGAATTTTTTTTGTGTTGCGTCCCCACGCAATACTTTTGCGTTCGCTCGCAATACTTTTGCGTAATGGAACAAACACTACACCCGTTTTTGAGATTTATTGAGTATATTTTGAAATTGGCATTCAATGTAAGGATATTCAGTAAGACTTAAAGACAGTTATTATCCACAAGCTGTCAGACTACTGAACTTTGGACAATAATAGTGCACTAAACCACATTTGTGACTCTTTATTAGCTTATTGCTGCTGTACGATGTGTACTTTTTTATTGCACGCCATTAGTCCTTTTATTTTTATAGTGAGTTGAACGGTTCCTCTTATCCCAAGCATTTCATTGCATTATTGACTGTGTCAACCTGCATATGACAAACAGGGTTAGGTTACCAATGCTGTGTTGTTTGTTTTGTGAGCAGTTTGTCATGTGTGCTGCTGTTCCAAAATGAACAGCTTTCTCAAGATGATTTACAGCTTTTGAGAGGGAACGCAAAAGTATTGCGTGAGGACGCAAAAGAAAAAAATTACCCCATGTCCCCTCCCGGGCTCCTTACTATCCTGAGGTGTTTGGGTTTTGATTTTCTTTTGTGTATGTATTTGGACCATGTCTTTGCTGTTTGTTTTGTTCTTGAAGGTCTTGCTTTCTTAAGCTTGTTTCTCTGTGCTCAGTTTTGTTAGGTGTTTTCCTTATTAGGTTATTTTGTGTTTTAGTGTTCTTCAAACATCTAGGGTTATTTCCTGTTAAATTTGTTTTAGATACTTCCCTGAGTTTCTTTCTGTTTCTGCCCTGTTCTGGTTAATTAGTCTTCCTCCTTCAGCTACCTCCTCTCTTTTGTTCTATTTTTTATTTAAAGAACTCAAGTCTTTTTCCCAAATCAAACATGACACTCTATTCTGGCAATATATTTGTTGACTCTTCTTGTTCTATGGAGCATAAAAAGTTTTCAAAGGTAAAGAGAATATAAACTCATTAAGAACCTGCTTCAATGCAAAAACAGCATATGCAGACCAGAAGCTACTTTTTAATAAAACCTTGTTGTTGGGATGGAAATATAGATTTTTTTAATAGCTGGATAAATTAATCATTATCTCAGGTCTTTGTTTGCCATGAACCCAAAACAGAAAGATATCAACCCCTTTTAATCAGTATTTTATAATTTGCAAGTTTTATGGTTATCGCAACATTTACGGAATTAGTGCATATTACATATTTTCCGGATATTGTGTAGCCCTAATGAAATGTATAATGGTGATACTTGAGATTTATTTGACTATGGCATCATATCTTCCTAATTATTAAAATAAAAAAGCTTTAGTGTAATGTGGGATTAAATATATTTTTCTTTTTAGTTCAGTTTTTTGAAGACCCTAAATGTGAGTTGACTCATGACCCTAAATGTTCTCTCGAACCCAACTTTGAGTATCTCTGCTTTATATCAATGTAAAAAAACTCCTCTTTCAGTTGTTAAAGCAAAAACGTTTCCTGCATTTGTATTTTGCTGTGGAAAGTAAGAACTCAGATCTGGGAAAATGACCAAACTCACCAGTTAAGGGTAGTGCTGTAGAACGCAGTAAATCTTGTGGAATTTGCTAACTATGCTTGATGACCAAGCATACTGCTTTTAGCAGTACATGCTGAAAATAATGTATTTCTGTTTTTTAGTCATTTAAACACTAAAAAGACATGGTAACTAGTAGGTAATGTACAGTACGTCTGCACGAATTTTTCGATGAGATGCAAACCTTCAGATATGGAAGTAAGGAGTTATCACTATGGCTATATTTTGTATGCTCAGGGGCCTTATTGGTTTTTAAAATAATGGAAAACCTTAATTTTACAAGGTAGACCTCTAATTGTAATCCTTTCAGTAGACTGTTGTGTGTGTGTTTTTGTTTCCCTTCACGAGACAGTTAAAATAGTGCTCCTCACTTTGCTCCTTGATTGCAATGGTGCTTTTTGATGCGGACTATAAGGGTGGGTGCCCAGGGTGGCATTAGAAAGACAGCAAAAACACACCAGTAAAAATATATATTCTATTTATCTTCCAGTTATCTCCTGAAAAGATTTCTATCACTTCTGCACAATTGCAGTGACTGGGGAATGGGCGCCATCTCTCTCTTGAGTGGGCCCCCCTACTTGCCTCTGTGAATAGGAAGGATGGTTCCTGTTTTGTGTAGTTGTAATTCAACTGAATGTGTAAACATCAAACAATGGTCATTTTCTTTTATCTGCTCCGAGTATAAGGAAATGTGGTTTTGTGACTCCAACAAATAAAATCTATAAGGTGAAGGTTGCTCAAAGTTATTTTGGCTTGAAAAATAAGAATCTCTCATGTAATAAAAGTCAACATGTCCAAATGGGGTCAGGACCAAATTTATAAAACTAGGGTGTAACATAAATTCTTTAAAACTTAGACATTAACTTTAAAATTAAATTAAATTATAAATTTATATGATAATTTATCTTCATAATTCATCAAAAGACTACAATGAGAATTAAACTGATGCAATGGTTTATTACATCTGTACAAGCTTGTGCTGGTAAGAAATAAGGGTATGAATTGGCAAATAAACAATTTGGCCCATAGCCCAGTGACAAACTGCTTGTTTATGTAGTCTGTTCTGTTTATTATGATTGTTTTGTTCTGGACTGTCTGTTGGTTTCTCCTTCTTAATGTCAGAATGTTTTTATGGGTAAAAAGTGGGGCAGCAGATCTGTTGTGGGTCACAACATGCATGACAAAACAACTCCCTCAACACCTCTGAAAAAAACATTCAAATCCTCCCCATTTATGTAAGAAAATATTAATCTAAACCCAAAAAATAAAGAACTCAGAATACCTTCACATTCACCTAAAAGTGCTGCTGTTTTGCTCAGGTTGTAGATTTTTACCCAGGGATTTTATCCTCAACTTTAAAAACATTGGCAAAGCTAAAAGCGATTAGCAGAGAGGCTGTCTGGTGCAAGAGTGTCCTTTGTTGGCTGGAGCATACTTGTGTTTGTGTATCTTCATTGTGACGCGTGTAATCCGCATTCTCTCTAATCCCAGAGCAGGTGGCCAGGCGTTTGCCGGCTGCAGGGGGGTGTGATGAGGGCACAATTCTCCTGCTCTCCGAAACACACACATATTCTCACACACACACCCGAACACACATATGACTGATCCACATGCTGTCCCACTGGAGATTAAACACATACAGGCACACCTACCTGAACACACCTAATGCTTATATATACAATGGGAGAGAGAGGTGTGAGGAAGCACATGTTACTCTTTCCATTCTGTCATTCTCTTAACACCCACTCTCTGCATGTGTCCTCAACAGACACGCTCGTCTATAGGAGCTTACTCACCGCTCTGAACAGGTGGGCTAAGACGGGGCCGGGCAGGGAACAAGGCATCTGTCAAACTGTGCAGCTATCTCCTCTGCTCTAGCTTCCCATGCGCAAAAAGAGGGACGGAGACAATGAAAGCAAATGACACCAATGAAGGAGCAGCCCTAAGGAGGATTTTCCTCTAGTTGTGGAGTTCATGATCTCCTTCATTAAAATGCTGAAGTTATTACGGTGAATGTACAAAAAGATGTGCTAGTGTGGAACTGTATGAGACTTTTAGTTTCATCTATGACACCCTGCAAGCTGCAGCTATGTATTCATTTTATTATCTTGACTGATTTATTGTAATGCCAGCAAATGAATCATTTCCTGCGCAGCGGCTTCTAGGGCTTGTCTCATAAAGCAATCCTTTGGCTTTGGGTCAGATCTCGTGGATAAAAAGAGACCCTCAACATGCACTAAAAGTGGGCTTACAAACTGTACTGCTTTCTAAAACCACCCTTAACCTAAAGACAGCAAAATGTTGCTATGGTGAAGCATTGCACATTTACTGACCAGCTGCCTTGTCCTTGCTAGAGAAAGGCATACCCACATCATAATGCTGCCACTACCATGCTTCACTTTAGAGGGGGTTTGCTTAAGGTAATTTGCAGTGTTTTTCTTTTTTTTTGTTTAAATCTCTGTATTGAGCACTACCAATTATAATACAAACAGAGCATTTTTAAAACACTTCTCCTACACATATATATGTATATATATATATATATATATATATGCAAAAAAAAAAAATTTTAAATACACAAAACAGCCCCCCCTCACCCAACCTCCATCCCACCCTTCAAATAAAAACAAGGATGCTCGCCCAATGAACCAAAACATGCATAAAACCGTGTACTATTGTCAATGAAGTCATGCAACATTTACAACACACTCCGTGGACATACATAACAAAGGAAAGAGAAAAAAATAACAAATGAACACAAAATAAAATAATTAAAGATAAATGAATACTTGGAACACTGGGTTCCAAGTAGAAAAGAATTCATCCCTGAGTGTATATTTAATCTTTTCTAGTTGAATAAACTGCATTTGATCACTTAGCCATACAGACGCTTAAGGTGCATTCTTGGATCTCCACTGTAATAATATTAATAATTAATTAATTAATTAATAATATTCTTCTGCGTGCAAGCAAGGTACATGTGTTTATGTGTTTTCGGCAGTCTCCATCTGTAACACCAAATATAGCCATAGCAGCACTGGGTTGTAAATTGGCATGTGGACACTCCGACAGTGTTTGAAAGATCACCGACCAATATGTTGTCAAAGAGGGACATGTCCAAAACATTTGGGTTAAGTTGGCAGGTGTGTTGTGGCACCTCTCACAACATGCATTGGCATTAGAGTAAATCTTGGCAAGCCTTGCTTTAGAGTAGTGACTGCGATGTAAAATTATGCAAAGTTTTGCACAGGAAGTGCTGCTGTTTACTCTCTGAAGAGCACTGTCCCTAAATATCTTGCTCCCAATTCAATCTCCCATTGAGCTGTATCTTAGCAAGGTTTATATTAAGCAATAAAGTCTTTATTCTTGAATTTTTTTTTTTTTTAATCTAAAGGGATTTCCAACAGAGCGTCCAAAGGGGAGACCGATGCCACATATGGGAAGTTGGGGTCTTGACTTCTTTGAAAATCACGGACTTGAAAATAGCGGAATAGGCTAGACCGAGGAAGGCTGAATCTTAGGGATAAGTTGTCATAACTTCCAAAGACAGCATTTATGTACATATCCTTAAATGTTCAGTTCAGTTCAGTTCAGTTTTATTTATGTAGCGCCAATTCACAACACATGTTGACCAAGGGAAATGTGTGTTTCCCTTGTCTTTGCAAAGCAATCTGCAATCTGCTTCTTTTGCAAAGAATCTAGCTTAGCTGGGAGAACAAGAAGATTATTAAGAATAGGGTTGGTGTAAAGGAAGTTAATGAATCCAAAATTCTGTTTAAACCCTGACCCTATCTTAAGAGTATTTATGACGACCGCCTTGTTTGTAAACTCAGAAGTGAAGAGGGGGAGACTTGAAGAAACCAGAGCTCTGAGGCGATCATATGCAGGATGTAGCCTCCAAATGACACATTTTTAAATCAGAAGAATGAAACCAATGGAAAACATTGACTTTTATTGAGGTTAAGTTTATATCCAGAGAATGTACCAAATCTCTTCAAGAGGTGAATGATGTGGGGTATACTTAAAACAGGGTCCGATATATACATTAATAAAACATCAGCATACAGAGATTCTCTATGGTCCATCCCCTCATCTATGAATTCCACTTAATGATGTCAGTGATTTAGGAGCAATAGATAAGGGCTCTATGGCCTCTATCTATCTCTAATCTATCTCTGTGGCCAAGGCAAAAAGTAGTGGGCTAATGGGGCATCCCTGATGGGTTCCTCTTGTGAACTGAAAATACTGTGATTGCTTCCCATTAGTAACTACTGTGCCTCTAGGCGATGTGTACAAACGTTTTATCCAGGAAATGAATTTAAGGCCATATCTAAATTTCTTCAAACATGTGAGTAAATATCCCCATTCCACCCTATCAAAAGCTTTTTCTGCATCCAGTGCGACAACCACCTCAGGCACCAGGACAGACGCAGGAGAGTAAATAATATTTAGGAGTTGGCGGATATTTGTAAAAGAATGACGTCCAAGAATAAAACCGGTTTGGTCTACAGAGATCACGTCAGGCATTCAGACTGCTAGAATGCCAGCTCCAACGTGAGCTACTCAGGAACCTTTTTTACTGTAAAGCCTTGTCCAAACTTGAGAACATGAAATGATATCCTCCTGCTACTATTGAACTGCTAGGAGGATTGAATATTGCAGGTCACAGAGAATTATTGGGCCTCATCTGAACCTTTCTTTATGTTTTATGCAGCTTCCGTTCTACTGCCTCCCATATATTCACTTCCTTGACAGCGCTCCTCTTAATCATCTCTTCGCATCAAATGCTTTTAGTTTAAGCCTCTGTAAATGTGACCATTAAATGCCTGTAATCTCTTATTAAAACCTTTCTTTTTTGCTTTATAAGGAGATTTACAGTTTTTTTTCCTAATGGTCTGTTTGCACAAAGGCAGAAGTGCTTTGCTGGCTGAATGTCCACTTTTGGTATAATCCAGGAAGCTGAGGTCTGAAGCTAAATGGATGCTTTGATAAAGAAAAAAATAAATAAAACGTATTAGACCAGCTTTAACTTTTTGTAAATCACTAATTCTTTTACATATGCTGTAATATATGTAATTCTGTAATCAGCTTTCTGCTTTATGTGATGTATAAAACATAAAATATGCCGGAGTTTACAGAAATGTGCTTTTTCAGCATTATGAGTATTGTTCATTGCATTTGTCTTTCCTCCAATAAAATATGTTAGATTTGCTTTTTAGCTTGTCTTTGCTTTTTTGTCTTTTTTAAATGCTTCAGACCATCAAACCAGTTTTTGTATCAAACAAAGAAAACTAGAGTTAATACAAGTAAGCACAAGCGGCCCTAAAGCCTTTTTCAAATTATGACTGAAAATCTGTTACCTAACTGTAATTTACCCAATTTTTAAACTAGAGTGAGAGCCATTATCCACAATAGAGAAAACAGGGAACAGCAATGAAGTTTCCCAGAAGACGCCGGCCTACCAAAATTACTGCCAGGGCTCATCAACGACTCATTCACAAATGAACCCAGAACAACATCTGCAGCACTGCAGGTCTCACATTCCTCAGTTAAGGTCAGTCTTCAATATTCAACAAAAAGACAGAAACTGGGCAAACACGTTATCCATGGGAGAGTTCAAACCCTAAAACCGCTGCTGATCAAAAAAAAAAACACAAAGGCCCATCTCACATTTTCTAGAAACTATCTAGATGATCCCTAAGACTAAATTATTCTCCGGACTAAAGACACAAAAGTGGAACTTTTTGGAAGGTGTGTGTCCAGTTTCATCTGGTGTAAAATTAACAGCATTTCAGAAAAATAACATCATATGATCGGGCAAACAGGCTGGTGGTAGTGTTAGTGCTAAGAACCATGAACCTTGAAGGAGAATGTGCAATTATCTGCTAAGCTCAAGCCCACTTGAGTTATGCAGCAAGACAATGGCTCAAACCAAAATTAAAATTTGGAGTGAGGAAGTCAAAGTCTGAACTGAAATCCAACTGCATAGCATGGCCTTAGACAGGCCAGTGATGCTTAAAAACTCTCCAAAGTGTCAGAAATAAAACCTTTTGGCAATGAAGACTGGGCTAAAATTCCCCTACAGTGATATAAAAGATTGTAAGTTATAGCAAATACTTCATGGCAGTTTTTGACCCATGGGTACAACCAGCTATTAGGTTTAGGGAAAAATTACTTTCCACATAGGACCAGATTGGTTTGGATAGTTTTTAATATCGAAAACCATCAGAACAAGCCTGATTCATTACATTGCTCTGTAAATTTAGAAACCTTCCTGCAGTGGTCTATTGTTAAAGCCTCAATAATGGCCTCAACAGACGGTGAAATCAGGTACAATTATCAGAGCAGAACTCGGGAGGCCCAGTTAATGTGTTTCTTCTGCACCAACTCCTAACATAAAATAACCTAAAGCCTTTTTTATGTCTAGATGCTAGAGTGTTATACCTTTTTATTATGGCGAAATAATGGCACAATACAGCAAAAAGCTGGAGAAAATTTAGTGCCTCACAACAGTAAACATACATTTGAGCTTTTTTACATTTTATGTTAGAACCACAAACAGCTTATTTTATTGGAACTGTATCTGATAGACCAACACAAAGTTGTGTAAAACTGTAGAGTGTAAGAAAAGGGATACACTTTTTTTTATTGTTTATTTTTTTTTAACCTTTTTCTCATTTAAAAATATGGGTAGCATGCAATTGTATTGTAATCAGAGCGCTTTATTCTGATACCTCAGAATAAAATAGCAAGAGCAACGAGTCGCCTTCAGAAAGCATCTAATTTTTAAATAGAGTCCCCCTGTGTGTAATTTAATGTTAGTTTAAATTCATCTGTCCTGTGATGGCCTCAGATGTTTGTTAGAGAACATTAGTGAAGAAACAGTATCATGAAGACCAAAATATTGTTCATCAGCTAGAAAATGGAAAAAGTATGGCACAACTGCAAACCTAGAAGAACATAGCCATCCCCTAACAAGTCAGGTAAGGATTTCATCAAGCAGAAAGGCAGCAAAGTGGCTCATGGTAAATCTGGAAGTCGAAGACCTACAGAGATCCACAGCTTAGGTCAGATAATCTATGGAAAAGAAAGTTATTAGTTGTGCACACCACAAATCCGGCCCATATGTTAAAGTAGCATGAATAAAACCATTTCTGAAAGAAGTCCGATTAAAGGTTTGCCATAAGGCCTGTAAAGGGTGGAGAGCAAACATGTAGACTTAGGTGCTCTGGTCAGATGTGACCTAAATTGGATTTCTTTGCTGTCAGCCTGAACACCCTGTCCCCATTTTAAAAACTTAATGGGAGGCAGCCCCATGCTAAGGGATACTTTTATTCAGCAAGGGCAAGCAAGCTGCAAAGCAGATGAAAAGACAGACACTGAAAAATCAACTATTACAGATACTGTAGTTGGTGGCTTTTACATCTGTTTGAAACCGAAATTTTACATTTTGATGTGCTCAACCATTTATTTCAGCAGAAAGAAAACAAAGCAGACCTGGTTTCCCAGGGCTTGGTATCTGGTTATACCCAAATAAACTTAAGTTGCATAAAGATGCAAAATGACCCAGCTGGAGTCCTGGGTTAAGACTCATCAATGAAGTGAGAACATCTTGACCATTGGAACTATCTAAAAACAGACAATAACCAAAACAAATGCAAAAGTAAACTGCAGTGGTTCTGCAAACTAAGAGTTATTCCTGATACCTTAATTTATAACTGTTCTCAAAAGCTTCAACAAGTCCTAATCATTTCTGAGCTACGTATATTCAGCAAATACAAAGAGAACAGTTACACCAAAACTAAGGCATGTGCAGATTAAAGCAAACCCAATCGTTCACCTTTAACTGTTGAGTTTTTGGAACAATTACCACAACATTTGTCCTGCTGTAAGTCCCTTTAAAACATTACAGTGCATCATTTAGTTCATACATGATAGAATTTAGTTTAATCTCAACCAATACCCTAATCCATGATCCTTAGTAACTCTATACACTCTGCATTTTAACATGGTCAGTGAGGATGAGGAGGAGTTAACCGCCTGTCTGATGAGAGCACAGAAACACTATTGTTTCATTCATTTAAATGAGGTTCCATGACTGCTGCTCCTGCAGCAGATGAATTATGTATGTGTTACTGTGCTTATATGTGATAGGCATCGGCTCCCTGGGAATGTAGGACACATACTTATGCATAACAATGGTCTTCTGTTACATTCTCACCAATTGGCCGTTTAACGGAAATGTTTTTGTCTTTATTTCTTTTTAAAAAGTAAGTCCATTCTGTTCATCATGAGGTCATACAGTAGCGTAACACCTGCTGTTGATTGCAGGTCCATATCTGAAATGGCAGAGTGACCCCCCCCCCCAAAAAAAAACACCTTTACTTTCCCTTTATTCTTAAAGAATCAACAAACACATGCTTTTCAAAGCTGAACATTATGGGTTTAAGGCACAGGGATCACTTTTGTCTGTCTAGACATAAATGGGTGCTAACATCATCAAGTGCAGATCATTTCTCTGACATGCAGGAAACCAATTCCAGATAGATTGGAGATAGAGTTATCACCAGCTGGTGTTAAAACTTTATGATGGAGGGGTGCCGCGGCAGGATCGCGGCTCCCCGCCATCACACAGCCTTTAAGGCCCGATCCCCTCTCCCCCAGATGGCAGGAAATCCCGGAAGTGCTGCCGCTTGGGGAAAGCCTCGCCTCAGGACAAAATGTGCGGTCTGATCGGCCGAAAAGAGGGCCTCTCTTTCCGTCTCCCCTTTTCTTTATTATTGTTTAACATCCTCAAATGCGATGAGAGGATTAATAAAGCGCGTCTGCCTGGCCCATATATCCTCTTTAGGGCCGCTTGTACTTAATTAAAGGATACTCGGGAGGGCCCCTGCTACAAATGCTGCAGGAAAGCTGACTTATTGACATTTATAAGAAAACCTGTTGAAGGCTTAAGTAGCCGTATAAGTAATACAGATCTATTTTCTTTTGCTGTTGGGGTTTTGTTGTTTAGAGAAGTTTACATCTTACGATTTATGAACTTGTGTATTTTGTTTTAAGTATAAATCGGTTTTCTCTAGATATTAGAATCAGCTTTGTCTCTTATAATATGCGCTTAATTGCTGATAAAAATCTCATTCATTTGGTCTATGTCCCATTTTTTTACTATTTTC
>JAHHUM010003084.1:0-79393 GCA_036173005.1 Crenichthys baileyi | reverse complement strand
CCAGTTTCAAAGCTTACAGATGAGCGACTGGTGGAGAAAGGCAGAACAATTCTCCACTGACTTAAGTAGGAAAAAGAAAACTGAATGGGGGATTTAAGTTGGCCAACCTGGATGGAATATTTGTTGGTTTTCATTATACCTTTGGAATTGGATAATAATTAATTTTACTATTATCTTGCAGATGAATCCTGATCAAATATTACAGGAAGTCGAGGTAAAACGCTTTCAAGAAATAATTTAGATTGGACATTTAATGTATCTAAATGTTTATATGAACATATATATTGACCTTATTTTTTAGAATTTAAATTCAAAAAGTTTAAATATATTCAAACCCAGTTACTCTGTTTAGTTTCACCAGGTTTCAGTGATAAAAGAACATGTTGTAATCATGGTGTCTTCAGCATATTGTTGTATAGTTTCGATTTTTTTTAAACATGCGTCCATAATATCAGTTCTTTAACCTGTGCTTCTGGAAACTTGTAGTTTTCTTTTGTTAATGCAATAAGCTGTACAATTAAATTTACACTCATAATGGCCAAACACTCCAAGCTTTTTACTGTCACTGCTCACTCCATACAAAAACATTTTGTGTTTGTGAAACTGGCAAAAAATGACCAAACAAATATTTCTCCATTCCCATCAGAAAAATGTTCCAGGCAGGAGAATTGTCAAAGTGCTGGAAAACGGGAAAGGTCTGAGGACTACAACTATGATAAGGTACTTCACATGTTGAAGTGAAGGAGGAAAAATTGGCAAGGTCTTCAGGATGCCATGGGTTCCCAATTGCGATACAGCATGATAAGATTGTTTGGGATTTTTAGCATTCACAAAAGTTCCACGGTGAGGATGTGGTATCGTAGTGGCAGAGTACTGAGTTAATGGAAGGAGCATAGGTTGGTATGGTGGTAGAACTGGCAGGGTATCCATGATGTGGGATTTGAGAATTCAAAGCAAGGCAGGCCATACTCAATGTCAGGGCGATAACACATTTATGGCAGTTTACTACATCCTGACATCATCCAAAAAAGATGTGGCAGAATGAGCACTTGTTGGGCAACAAGGAGGAATGTAGCTGGAGCATGAGCTGTTAATACGCTCGATAATGGTGGAGGGTGGGGGTGGCAGGAACTAGCAGCATATCTGTGTCTTAAATGCCTTAACGGTGAAGAACGTTTTTCAAGTCAGCAATGCTATGATCTGTTGTGTAGGTCAAGGAGAACATATCAGAATCTTCGTTCATTGTAAAGTAGGTTTAACTAGCCCTCACATATGTAATGTTTAAATAATATGATCTAATATATCAAAATCAATGGCTAAACCAACCAAATAAAGGCTAAGATAGATTGTGTGTTTCTACATTTCATCCAAAAAAAAAAAAAACTGGTAGCTCCAGTAATGTCAGACTCCAGTCCTTGAGGGCCGGTGACCTGCAACTTTTAGGTTTGTTCCCAAATCAAATGGCTACGTTACTTCATCAGCATGCAGTCAAGTTCTTCAGAGTCCTGATGATGAACTTATTTGAATCAGGTGTGAAGAAGCAGAGACACATCAATAAGTTGCAGGACACCTGCCCTTGAGGACTGGAGTTTGACATGTGGTATAAATATTTCAGTACTTGAAATGGAGTCAAATTATAGTCAAATTTTATTATTTTTCAAAGCTGAATATAAAGTCACACTGAAACTGTGATCTATCCCTCCTGATGTTCTTATTGTGGAGGTTTCACAGACTGAGTGGCTCCCTCTGCAGTAGGTTGACTCATGTATAAAACTGCTTAAACATGTCCTTTACAGCTTGTCTAAATGTACTATAGAGTGGCCTCTTTCAAAGCATTTTCATTTATTTGATCTTTGCAAACAAATCATGACTGACATATTTTTGTTTTGCTCCAATATTCTAAAAATGTGCCTGTCAGACTCCTGTTGTGACTTGTCAGCACACCTCTGAGCAGCGTTCTGCTGCATGCAGGCCCACAGACCCAGACGATGTATTACCTGCTGATGTGACCAGCAAGCAGAAACACTGGTGGAGTGCTGACAAATTGAAATTCCCTTTCTTCTCATTTCCTTAGAAACAGCAGAAGCAAAAAAGCCAAAGCTGCACTTTAGAAAAACAAAGCGAGCTGCTGGTATAACCGATGCATGTACAGTGTAACGAGGACAAGGCTTTTCATGGTTCAGCTCTAACCTCATACACAGCCGTCCGCATGGAAAAATCTGCTGCGTATTCACAACATACTGCAATTTCATTACTCTAAGACACTGTACAACACACCCCGTGTCCAAGTAAACATTTAATTTGTGTCTTCCTATTTCCACTGGAGCTGTGGTAATCCATTAAGGCTGGAGCATCTGTGGCAAGAAGCCTCTGCCTCAGAGATTGCAGCAGCTTTATTATAGACTCTGACCTGGAACGCATGTGGGGTTCAACCAAAGCTCTCCATGGCACTGAGCTGGCAGCATCCTGCAGATGGAGGGATTAATGCCATTAGCAAGGTGATGGATGACTCCATATGAAGCAGTAATAACACAATAGATCATGACTAAATGATCAAGGACTGGGGTGTCTTGGGAAGGTTAACTCCAGATGGTAGAAGGAAAGAAAAAGCAACAGCTGATTCACATAAAGGCACATCTGATGTGAAATAAAGACCAAAAACAAACAAACAAAGATCACAAGACGCCTCAGAATAACAGCCGGACTCTGCAGAGGAGGTGCATCTGTTTAACCTAATTGGGCACATACAAAAATATGTGAAGAATCCACAGATTGAGCATGGCCGGGATGCATTAGGAAATATTTGATCACACCTTGTATCCATCTCGAATGATGAAACAGGCGATGGGGCTCTGATATCAAAGGAAAATTATGGACACAGCAAAGCATGGCTACATGGAAAGGAGAAGCGTCAGAACAGATGGATGCTCTCACTCTATGGAAGACTGGAGTATGTGTTACCGCTCCATTGTCAAAACAGCAGATGGAAGTGTGCTGCCAGGCCAAAGAGAAAAATGTCTCCAGAAGAAGTTTCTCCTGCTGCTTGTTCAGTCGCTCCTCAGATCCTGATTGACTCTTTAAAAAGACTCACAAGAACAAAGTCTGAATAAGAAAGTTATCTGTAGCTGTTCTCTCTGCATGAGTTAAGATTTTCCTGGAATATGAAAGGCTTGCATAGGAAATTTGACAAAATTACACCTATTTGTAACAGCTATGTTTAACCACTATGGTAGGTCAGTTGCTTATCACAGATTGGCAAAGTGATTGAGGTGTCTTTATGTGACACAAAAGAGAATCTATTAGTAAGAATAATATGTTATAGTCTAATCTGTTCACTTTTCCAGAGTTAAAATTGGTTAAAACGCAGCTTTATACTGTTAAAATGGACAGTATTTCTGGAAATTTACAAGATTTGAGATGAAAGCCACATTTTAAAGCATTTTTTTTTTTGGTCGTGGAGGCAGCCCGCCCACGGCTCTACCGGAACATGGCGTGGCAGTGGAGGCAGCCCGCCCACGGACTCCTCCGGAACATGGCGTAGCAGTCTGGCGGCGGCCGGCTGTGGCTCAGAAGACCCGGCGGCGGCCGGCTGTCGCTCTGAAGACCCGGCTGCGGCCGGCTGTGTTGCGTCAGCCGGATCCCCAGCAGACGCAGACAAAGAGACTGGCGGGGTGGTCCCATTAATAATCCTCTGCCGCTCAGTCTCCAGGATCTCCACCGTCAATGAACTTTGGGAGTAGCGTCCCCATTCAGTCCTCCAATCCATTAACTGGCTCAGGACCTCCAGTGTGTGTTCAGGCGAGGCACAAGAGCTTAGAAGGTGGATGACTAAGTCCGTGAGGACCTTGCCTCTTCTGAGCACCTGTCTCATGTATTCCAACAAGTATGGCGAATAGCAAACGAAGTTGTTTCCTGTTGCATTGTGTGAAAGGTGGGTAACTTTAAAATGTGCTAAGTCATTCAGTCGAATCATATAGATTTCAAGTCAGACACATGCATTCCAATTAATAACTAACCATTGAACAGTACAGTCAGATTCAGTTATTTACTCAAATTGGATAAAAGGTTTTTCTATCTAAGGAAACCCAGCAGATTGCATCCAGTCAGTGACTTGTAGCAGTCACTCCTCCCGGATGAGCATGTAGAGACAGTGGACAGTCACTGGCGTTGACTTTGCAGCAATCCCTCATACTGAGCATGCATGTAGCGACAGTGGAGAGGAAAAACTTCCTTTTAACAGGAAGAAACCTCCAGCAGAACAAGTCTCAGTGTGAGCGGCCATCTGCAACGACCGACTGGGGATTTGAGAGAACAGAGCAGAGAAGGAAAAAGAACACAGAAGCAGAACACAGAAGCACTGATCCAGGAGTACTTTCTATGGGAAGTAAATGTTAATGGATGTAGCTCCTTTAGTCGTTTCATCTAGGAAGAAAGTCACAGTAAAAGCTCAATCAGTAGGAGAGAGACAGGGTTAAACACTGAAAGACAGGGCCAAGTGTATCATCAGTAAAAGGTGAGCATTAAGTTGTTGCCAGCAGAAGCTTGGACGATGCCCCCCTCCATGAAGGTGTCACAGGTAGACACAGAGTCAGGCCAGGTATAGCTTCTAGGAAGAGAAAAGAGAGAGAACTTAAAGTTAAAAGCTGAAATAACAGCAAATAATGCAAAATTGGAGAGTAGTTTGAGAATATAGCGAAGAGATTGAAAGTGGTCATTATGTCCCCCAGCAGCCTAAGCCTATAGTAGCATAACTACAAGGATTGTTCACGATACCCTAAGCCACTCTAACTATAAGCTTTATCAAAAAGGAAAGTTTTAAGCCTAGCCTTAAAAGTAGACAGGGTGTCCGCCTCACGGACTAAAACTGCGAGCTGGTTCCACAGGAGAGGAACCTGATAACTAAAGGATCTGCCTCCCATTCTACTTCTAGAGACTTTAGGAACCACCAGTAACCCTGCAGTCTGAGAACGAAGTGCTCTGTTAAGAATATATGGAACAATCAGCTCTCTGATGTATGATGGAGCTAGATCATTAAGGGCTTCATATGTGAGAAGGAGAATTTTAAATTCTATTCTGGATTTAACAGGGAGCCAATGAAGGGAAGCTAAAATAGGAGAAACATGATCTCTCTTTTTAATTCTCAGAACTCTTGCTGCAGCATATTGAATCAGCTGAAGGCTTTTAACTGCATTTTGTGGACATCCTGATAGTAAAGAATTACAATAGTCCAACCTTGAAGTAACAAATGCATGGACTAGTTTTTCAGCGTCACTCTTGAATAGGATAGTTCTAATTTTGACAATGTTCCGGAGGTGAAAGAAGGAAATCCTAGAAACCTGTTTAATATGGGATTTAAATGACATGTCCTGGTCAAAAATAACACCAAGTTTTTCTACTTTATTACCGGAGGTCAATTTAATGCCATCCAGGTTAAGTGATTGACTAAGCAGTTTCTTTTTTAAAGACTCCGGTCCAAAGATGACAACTTCTGTCTTGTCTGAATTTAGAAGCAGAAAATTTAAAGTCATCCAAGTTTTTATGTCTTCAAGACATGCTTGTAGTCTATCTAACTGGTTGGGCTCATCAGGATTTATGCATAAGTAAAGCTGAGTGTCATCAGCGTGACAGTGGAAATGTATCCTATGCTGCCTGATAATTTGACCTATTGGAAGCATATATATAGTAAAGAGAATTGGCCCAAGCACTGAACCCTGTGGTACTCCACAATTAACCCTGGAGTTTGAAGATGATTTATCATTTACAAGAACAAACTGGAATTTGTCAGACAAAACCAGCCTAGTGCTGTTTCCCTGATCCCTACAGCATGTTCCAGCCTTTCTAAGAGAATATTGTGATCAACTGTATCAAATGCAGCACTGAGATCTAACAGAACCAGTACAGACACAAGTCCATTATCTGAGGCTGGAAGAATATCATTAGTGACTTTCAGCAGAGCTGTTTCAGTGCTATGATGAGCTCTGAAACCTGACTGAAACTCTTCAAACAGGTCATTGCTGTGGTACATATCAATTTACTAAGGATAAATTAATCATATCTAAAATGGGACTGGTAATCAGAGGAAACACTTCCTTAAATAATTTGGTTGGGATTGGGTCTAACATACAAGTTGAAGGTTTAGATGAAGCTATTTCTGATAACTCAGGTAGCTCCACAGGATCAAAACAGTCCAAACACAGATCAGGTTCTACAGTTACTTCCAATGTTGTCTCACTTGCTGAGGATGAAGTAATCATCTTCGGGAGTTTGTCAAAGATTTTATTTTTAATAGAATCAATTTTATTTAAAAAGAATCCCATAAAGTCATGACTGCTAAGAGCTAAGGGAATGGATGGCTCAACAGAGCTATGACTCTGTGTAAGTTTAGCAACTGTACTAAAGAGAAACCTAGGATTATTCTTGTTCTCTTCTATTAAGGATGAGAAATAAGATGTTCTAGCTTGGCGAAGTATCTTTTTATACAACAGTAGGCTATTTTTCCAGATTAAGTAGGAATCTTCTAGGTGTGTAGAGCACCATTTTGTCTTCAATTTTCTAACATTGTGCTTTAAAGTACGCAGCTCTGAATTAAACCAGGGAGCTAGCCTCCTATGAATAATTACCTTCTTTTTCAAGTAGGCTGCATTGTCTAATGCACCACGCAATGATGAAGTAACACTATGAACAAGATAATCAATTTGTGAAGGGGAAGAAACAAAATTATTGCCCTCCACTGTGTTTTTCTGTGATAATGAGGAAATCAAAAGTGGAACAGGTTCTTTAAAGGTTGTTACAGCATTGTCTGATAATGATCAGTCAGTCTCTGCTCTCGAAGCCTTCACAACTTACAAAACTTGACAGTTAACTTTACATGTGTTTCATGTTGGCACAGCTCAAAGATGGGCTGCACACGTTTACAATTTTTTTTTACATTTATTTCTGATTAGAAAGAAGCTGGAAAAGAGTGGGAAGAAAATTCTTCCTTATGTTTAGACATGACTAGTCAATCATGAGGTGGGCATGAAGTTTAATTATCAGACGAACATGAAACTAAACCTGAAAAAACTCTTAGTCTCTTAAAGTTATCCAAACATTGGGCAAATCCATCACCGCTGAGGTTTTATATTTCTCTGTGCAGCACTTGCGAGTCCTTTCAGTCAGCTGTGTGTAAAAGTTGGTAAAAGTGGACATCATTTCCTACTGAAGCACATTAGAAATTGTGGCATCAATTGATGGAGCTATTGGATTTTTTTTGTTTGCTGTTTTGCTCCCAATATGACATCTTTCTAACTTCAGTTTCAGCGTAATCTCTGATTTAGGCAGTTGCATCCATTTGTTCCTGTCAGTGTAATAAGTAGTTCTGTCCTCATGGAATAGAGTTTATTCCTACATCCATTTTCTGTGGTTCATGCAAAGTTTATCGTTGTAAATTATTTTAATCAGAATCAGAATCAGAATCAGAATCAGCTTTATTGCCAAGTTTGTACATACAAACAAGGAATTTGACTCCGGTACACTTTGCTCTTTGGTTTTTGTTTTTGCACTACAGAATATACATATTTACAATGTACAATATACACATATATAAATAAAAAGGTGCATTTGCAACAACTGTATGCTGTTGTTTTGTATTTTATTGAATGTTCAACAGAGAAACAGCCTGAGGGAAGAAACTGTCTCTGTGGCGCGGGTTTTTTTGAACAGGGCTCTGTAGCGTCGCCCTGAAGGCAGAACTCTAAAACAGTTTATGTGCAGGGTGTTGGGTCTGCAGAGATTTTTAGCAGCTCTTTTTCCTGACCCTAGACCTGTATAAGTCCTGGATGGAGGGAAGGTCAGCCCTGATGATTCTTTCTGCAGACCTGATTATTTGTTTGCAGTCTGGACCTGTCCTGTTTTGTGGATGAACCGAACCACACGGAGATGGATGAAGACAGGACAGACTGAATGATGGCAGTGTAGAAGATGACCAGCAGCTCCTGTGGATGTTGTACTTCTTAAGTTGCCTCAGGAAAGTACAGTCTCTGCTGGCCTTCTTTCGAACAGTGTCTATGTGTGAAGACCATCTCAGGTCCTCAGAGATGTGGTTCCCTAAGAACCTGAAGTGATCCACCAGCCGACACGGTGTTGTTGAGGATGGTGAGGGGGGTGTATGGAGGTGGTGTTCCGAAAGTCCACCACCATCTCCACAGTCTTGAGTGGGTTTAGCTCCAGGCCAGTTCTGACTACACCAGTGTACAAGCCGATCCACCTCCTGTCCTGTATGCAGACTCATCACCGTCCTGGATCAGTCCAAATGACAGTGTGTCATCTGCAAACTTCAGAAGTTTCACGGACGAGTCCCCGCTGAGGTGCAGTCATTTGTGTACAGGGAGAAGAGGAGGGGGATAGAACACACCTGGGGGCACCAGTACTTATTGATCTGGTACGGGAGAGGATGCTCCCAGTCTCACCTGCTGCTGTCGGTCCGTCAGGAAGCTGTTGATCCACTGACAGGTGGAGGCTGGGACGTTGAGCTGAGTGAGCTTCTGGTGGAGGATGTCTGGTATGATGGTGTTGAAGGCCGAGCTGAAGTCTACAAACAGGATCCTTGCGTAGGTCCCTGGGCGGTCGAGGTGTTTGGTCGGATGAAGTGTAGACCTAATTTAACAGCATCATCTGCCGACCTGTTTGCTCGGTAAGCAAACTGCAGGGCGTCCAGTAGAGGGCCTGTGAGTTCTTTCAGGTGCTTCAACACAGCCGCTCAAAGGATTTCCATGACCAACAGACGTCAGGGCTACAGGCCTGTAGTCATTTAATCCTAGGATGGTGGTTTCTTGGCCACTGGGATGATGGTGGGATCGTTTGAAGCAGGAGGGGACCTCACACTTCTCCAGTGACTTGTTGAAGATCCGGGTGAAGATCGGAGCGAGTTGATTTGCACAGGCTTTCAGGCATGATGGGGAACGTTTATCAGGTCCTCCAGCTTTCTTTGTTTTCCATGCGCTGAAAGAGCCTGTTTTTTTACATCTTCCTCAGAGATCTTTAGTGCAGGCAGAGGATCTGAAGGTAGGGGGTTGGTTGCTTTACTGGTCGAATTTGTTCCTGAATGGGATGTGGAGGAGTTGGTTGAGGTGTGAATGGCTTCTTGTCATGTCTGCAGTAAGAAGCCATTCAGACTGGTTAGCCAGGCGAGGACTTTGTTCAGGAAGGGTTGGTGGGCCTTCTGTAGGCAGTCAGGTTTTTCTCAGACCAGTCCATACAGCCGAAGTGTCCACAGTGGAAAGGCTGTTTTTCAGCTTCTCACTATAGCTTCTCTTGGCTGCTTTTGATCTCCTTTTGTAAGTCTGTTCCTGGCCTGTCTGTACCGTGCCCAATCTCCACTGTCTCCACTGTGAGCTTCTTCCTTTCCTGCGCAGATTCCTGAGGTGTGGTGTGAACCATGGTTTGTTTGTTCCCAAAAGTGCAGAAGGTCTTGGTCTGCACACACATGTCCCCTCACAGAAACTGATGTATGATGTCACCACATCAGTTAGTTCGTTTAAATCAGTGCTGAGGTTTCAAAAAACAGTCCAGTCTGTGCATTCAAAGCAGGCCTGTAGCATCTGCTTCGAATCTCAGTCCACTTTTTAACAGTGTGAACCCGGGTTTTGGAAGCTCTTAGTTTCTGTCTGTAGTTTGGGATGAGGTGGATAAGACAATGATCCGAAAGTCCCAGAGCAGCCCTGGTAACAGCATGGTATGAGTCCTTAAAAGCTGTGTAACAGTGGTCCAGTGTGTTTTTGTCTCTGGTGGGACACTTAATATGCTGTCTGTATTTTGGGAGCTCATTTGAGAGATCTGCGCTGTTAAAATCTCCCAGTATTATGATGAAAGAGTCAGGGTGTTTTTTCTCCACGTCTGTAATCAGCTCAGCGAGATGTTTTTCCGCGGCAGAAGTGCAGCCATGCGGTGGAAAATATGAGCCGATTATTATAAACGAGGAAAACTCTCTCGGTGAATAAAACGGTTTGCAGATTATGGAAAATGACTCCAGATCCAGACTACATGTTTTCCCCAGCACTTTTATGTCTCTGCTCCAACCTTCGTTTATATAAAAGCAGATTCCGCCTCCTCGCTTCTTCCCTGATAGCTCCACGCTGCGATCCGCTCTGAACAGCTGGAAGTCCGGTATCAGCAGTACGCGGTCCGGGATGTTTTCACTCAGCCATGTCTCGGTGAAGCAGAGAACCGCTGATCTGCGGAGGTCCGAGTTTTTACCGGTGAGAAGAAGTAGCTCGTCCATCTTGTTGCTTAGAGAGCGGACATTTGCCAGGTGGATTGAAGGCAGTGGTGTGCGAAGTCCTCTTTTGCGGAGCTTTACTAGGGCGCCAGCTCGCTTTCCCCTCCGACGCCTCCGGCGCAGTATCCCGTAGAGTGCCGCCGCTCCGCTTGCCAGAAGCTCAGTGAACCTCGGATGGATGAAAGATGGTGAAAAAATCCCAAGAGAGGACTCTCTGATGTTGAGAAGTTCCTCTCTACTGAATGAGACCACCGAATTGTGGCCCGAGACCACAGTACTGTGGCTCGAAAAACATATAAACACAGAAACTACAAAAACAAAGAGAGAGCGAAGCTCCGAGGCTGCCATCGTCGGCGCCATCTTGATTTAGTTCTGTTTTAATGTCATGAATACAAAGGCAGATCTGTTTCTGCCAGCAGTGTTTGATATAAATAAACGTTTTTTGTCTCTGCGTGGAGCCAGGATATGTTTAATGACATTTACCTGACCTTCATCTATAAGTGAATTTAAAGTCTGCCAAGGTTCAGCCAGAACGCTTTGGCTGCTGTGGTCATCTCTGCATGTTGGAGGACCATCAAGTAAAATCAAAATAAAAGCTTTGACTTTAAACCTCTTTGTTTGAAAAATAGGCCAGGAGCTTTCAGTGGCAACAGTTACTGCCAATCTAATGACTGAAAACATCAGTTTGTTTAAGTTGGTCTCTTATAGTATTTTCGCAGTTTTAACTGTTGGGGTATAACTCATTTTACAGTTTTTTGCTTTATTACCAGAGACACTCCTGAAATAAACTTAATTTCTTATGATGAAATCTAAGGTTGTCAAAGAAAGCCACTGGTTCATCTAGTCGGCTACACAGAGTTTTAGAATCATCCTCCCTTCATGTCTCTAATTCAGAAGGTCACCTTGTAGACAAACAAGAGCCCTGTTGTGTTTTCAATCCATTCTGCCTCTGAAATCGCTATCAATCTTGGAACGTTTCATCATGATATGTATTTAAAAAAGAAGCCTAGAAACCTTAATTGGGTAGACAAAATAAAAACATTCCCTGCTTTAGCTTTCCTGTTCCTCCTTCCTAAACTGAGCTAATCCCTGGAGACTAAGCCTCACCAGGGCACAGTGCCCCTTTTTCTTGTAATAAATCCACCACAGGTAACATAAAAGCAAATGTTTCTGTTGATTTTAGTTAATTATGCAGAATGAATTATTCAGCATGCTCCAAATGCCTAATGAGTCCTGTTCTTTGAGAATTAGCTGTGCTAAAATATTGCTGATGTTTGTATAGGCCTTGCCTTAGGAATTATAAGTATTGACTCAACCTGCTTCTGGTGTGCTTGGAGTGATAATGTAAAACTGCAAACTATCATCAAATAGTTGCCTCACAGATTCAGTTTTTTCTGTGTTTTTTCAGATCAAACGCCCTGTTGAAAAATGCATCCTTGGAAAAGATAATTGTCCTTCAGGGTGTGACCTGTTTGTTTATGGTCATCCCAAGATTTGCATTTTAAGGCTAAATTAGTAATTTACTAATTGGAGTGTAAAATTATTGGGAGTCTTCCAGTTTAAAAATGTCAGTGCACAAATAGGGTGGAGAGGATCAAAGATTTATGGTTGAAAAGTGCTGCGTTATCAGAAAAAAAGGCTAAAAAAAAAACGCTTGTTGCTATTCGCTTCTCCTCCCCAGCCCTTATAGGCTCAGCCCCATTTCCCTTTTCCTTCCTCCATCCCATCGTAATGATCATAACAGGCCTCGGAGCCCATAAATCTGAACTGTGGGGAAACTAAGTGTCATCATTATGCAGCCTCCACCTATCCTCTCAAAGAGCATCCTTGTGAGGCCCTCGGGACGGCAGCAGCACTTGTTTAAATCCAATCTCATTTCAGCAAGCTCTTCATCACTTCTCCCCCGCTTGCAACTAATGATGTCCCCGTGTCATATTGTTGTCTTATGTATAATGGGGATGAGCTGAATACGTCTTCTGCTTGACTAATGGTGAGGACTGAGTTAAAGTGGCAGTTATTTCCACATGAGCTCATGTTGTTGAAGGTGTTTGCTCCATGAAGTCCAGAAATATTCAGATGGACAGGTATCAGTCAGTTTTATGTCTATCAGTCTCTGAGGAAGACTAGAATCACAACTTTGTTCATGTTGCATGAAAATAACAGAAAAGATTAAATTTATTACATGGAAAAAGTAATTTGACGGTTTGATTAGCAATATATTCCATAGGAAATGATCTTAGATTTGTTGCAGCATATTGCTCAAACCTTCTGGAGGCTGATGTGTCAAGTTGTTGTTAAGTTAAAACATAATGAAAACAAAAACACAAGCATCTACGTTTAAAGTCTGAGGTCTTCAGGTCTTTGCAAACCAACTTTGCAAAGGTCAGATTATATTCTTTTAACTTATTACCCAACAAATATTTTTACACTCAAAAGACAAAAGTTAAGCTTGGTTGATGGTTGAAGAAAATATATTAACCTGCATTTATTGAAAGGTCGTGACTTATTTTTTGCGAAGCTCGTTGAGACAACATGTTTTGTGAATTGGCGCCATGTAAATAACTCAAATTTAAACTGAATGGAAGTGAGTATAGTGTAATGATAACAAAAAACCTTGGGGATGTGTCAGCAGGATATGGCACCCTGTCATGTTTGGATTTAACAAGTTGGAACTGAACAGTCTGAAAGCCATAGTATCCCCTACAGCTCGGCTCGTAGATCAGGACCATCAGATCTTATGGACTGAGCCAAACCTGAAGTCCAGCTGATTTCAGACATTAGGACATGGTTAGGGCACATGGAATGTTATAAACAGTTCAATTTCTGCATTAGAGGTGACTGTGGGTTCTGCAATGCTCAGTGCACAATACAATGATCTCGCCAAAGTGTGCTTTGACTTGAATGATTTGGGGTCTCATTTATAAAACACTGTGTAGGATCTATGTGCCCCAGAAAGCAGTTTGCTGTTTGTAGTTGCACCTCAATGTACGCTACAAGGTTCTGCCTCATGTTCTTCCATCTAGACGCAAACATTCAACCATAATTGGTCAATGCAAAGCACCCCATGAATGTCAATGTGTATTGAAATGAGACAGCCAATAATTAGGCCTTTCAGTATGGTAGGTGTGCCTGCGCTTAGCGCTGGCTGCGTCAGATTAGCCAGTCATCACCATGGGCCATGAAACCTTGGTGATCCCTGAAAACACGTTCCTTCCTAATTCTGCCATCTGCAAGGTCTTCCAGCAGCACCAATGAATCCATCGCGCAGCATTACGCACGAGTGTCACCACAGTATTTGAATGTTTACAGCAGTCAGTGTTATTGCCTCACACCTTGTCACAATTAATGTGTTAATCTGTGGTACACATCACCCTGGTGAACATTGGGGAGAGGAATATGTCTGAGAAAACTTGCCAATGTTCGGTCTGGTGTCTAACTTTAGAATCCACTCTAGAGATTAATATTCAGTGAGCTCCAAATGATATGAGAAAGACATAAGAAAAGTAAACCCCGTGCCAACAAGAAAAGATCTATTCCTCATTCATCTGTGAGAGCTGCATGAACACAGTGGAAGAAAATAGACAGTGGGTTTGAGCATCAGCTGTACAAATTATGGCATGAATTAGTTGTTTTGTAGAAACATGGAAAATCTAATAATAGCTGGTAAACAGGTTGCTGCTTTGCAGGGATGCATCTCTACTGAGTTCAGTGCAAACGTTCTTCCAGCTCTCTGTTCTCTCATTGCTAGGGAGTGGCATGTAGAGGGAAAACCATATGTTTACATACTATCTCACATTACATAACACCAAAATTTATCAGTTTTATTCCAGGTATGAACAAAAGTTATTTCTACTTGCTAAATCCCAAAATAATGAGACATACTTATTTTCACTTTCTTTAAAACATAAGTTAGCTTATGTTCCCTTATTATTTGGTAGAACTCCCTTTGAAACTCTGTGACTTAGGTCAAACATTCGGGTTTCCCTCTAAAAGCTTCTCAGAATAGTTTGCTGGAATTTTGGTGCATTCCTCCTGACAAAACTGGCATAACTAGTCCGCTGTCGTCAAACACATGTTTTCAGCTCTGCACACAGATTTTCTGTAGGACTGAGATAAGGACTTGGCAACGACCACTCCAAAACATGTACCTTATTGTCCTGAATCCACTTTGTAACTTATTTTGTGGTATGATTGGGGCTCTTGTTAATTTGGAGGGACAGATTTGTGCGCAAGTTTAGACTTCTCAGCTGATGTCTTCATATGTCGCTTCATAATTTCCACATAATGTTCTTTCATCATGATGTAATCTGTTTTGTGAAGTTCATTAGTCCTACCAGCAGCAAAATACTCCGACAGCATGATGTTACCACAACCATACTTCCCGTTTGGAGTAATGATCTTAGGCTTTCAAACTTCTCCATTTTCCTGTAAATGTAACAACAGTCATTATAAGCAAACAATTCAGTTTTGATTTTATCTGACCATGGTATTTAAAATGAAGGTGTTAATTCCTGAGTGCATTTGCAAACTGTAATCTGGCTTTTTTTAAATTTTGCTTTGGTAGTATGGCTTCTTTCTCTCCGAGTGGCCTCTCAGTCCATGATGGTAAAGGACTGGTTTCACTGTGGACAATGACACTGTCTTACCAGCTTCAGCAGCATCTTCACAATGTTTTGGCACCAAAACTTCACTTCTGGGACAAAGAACCCATCCCCTTCCTGAGGCAGTATGATGGCTGGCCAATGATTGTTTGAACAGATGAATGTGATACCTTCTTGTGGAGAGCCACAATTTTCTTTTTCGAATATTGATTTTTTTTTTTTCATTATATTACAAAAGGAAGCAGCGTGATAGCATAACCCTCACCCTAACCCTAGAAAAAGGTTGCAGGCACATCTGGATAAACTGTCTGAATCTAAAAACTGAAAGTGGGTGTTAACAATAACCACAGTGAGCATAAAAAGCAGAAATATGTTCTGCTAAAGAAAAAATTAAATAGGTCAGTTTATGACTGAAATGCTCAGAGGATGACCATGCCTTTGAAGCAGACTTTTCCTCCTTTCTGTTCTCGTTTTTCTTATCACTGATTGTAGCACAGCTCTAATGATGTATTTGAAAATATACTTCCAGTTTAAAATGGGAATTCTCCACTAGGTTCTTCAGTGAGAAGCTCACCAAACCTGGGAAAACAAGTGGCATGCTGGTGTCTTCTTAGAGTGCCACACAGCCTCTTTACTTGCCTCAATATGCCAACATTGTTTGACTTAATCCACCCTAATGATGCAAATGTATGCTTTTAATTATTTCCAGCTGGATTGTACCCTGACTGAACGCTCTCACATGTGCAACAGGGACATCAGACCCAATAAAGTATTCAGAGAGAAAAGCAAGAGGACATTCATTCAGGATTACACTTTTTATTCTTCCTTTTCATTTGCATCAAGTCCCTGAGAAGAATTACCATTTCCCATTTTGTAACATTCCTAATATGACAGCTATTGTTGTCTGCAGCTTCAGATTCTGCTATTGAAAGTCCTCTTTAGATAGCCTCTTTTATTTCAGACTTTATTTTAATAGGAAGCTATGAATCTACATCCTCTTGGCAGACACTGTCTTTTTCCGTGCTTAATGTGATTCTTAATTTAAACTTTGGATTCATTATGCGACTTATAGAGAATGTGAATAGAAGCTGTAATGTCCTAGAGAATATAGATATTCACCTGTGAAAGCGCCTTTTTACATAATGTCATCATAGCGGATATGTGGTGTGGATTGATTGGAGCTGGCTACATCTTTTACATACAGTAAGTCATTATCAACTCAGTGAGAATATCCTGCAGCTAAAATATAATATTTTTTGACATTGGCCAAAATTTTTGGATCAAATAAAATGGAATCTTATTGTGCTTAATTCAAAGATTATCCCAAGATAATCCATAACAACATTCCAAGCTTTGAACATCTCACAGAGCTATTTAACCTTTCATCTGAGATGGTGAGAGGATGGACCAACTGCAGACCTACCAAGACATGGACATCCACCTAAACTGATAGGATGGGTAATCTGGGAAGCAGCAAAGAGGCCCATGGTTAGTCTGGAGGAGCTGCAGAGATCCGGTGTTTAGGAGGGAGAATCTGTTGAAAGGATGTCTTTTAGTCATGGAAACAAATCTGGCCTTTATAAAAGAGTGACAAGAAGAACTTTATTCTTGAAAGAAAACCACAAGTTTTCCCGAATGCAGTTTTCCACAAGTCATAATAGGCACACAGCAAACAGGTGGAAGGAGATCTGATCAGAAGCAATTAAAATTTGATGCTACATACATGTAGTTAAAAGCTAACACGGCACTTCTCCCTGAGCCACGTTTTAAACTGAACCGATTAGACTCTCTGAGGTCATTCTGACATATTTCCTGTGCTTTAATACACAAAGAGAAACTGGTTAAAACCAAGAGGAGAAATGACCATGGTGAAACATGGGAGGAGGCAGTATCATGCTGTGGGGGTGTCTTCAGCAGAGACAGGTAAGCTGGTTAAAACTTATGGAGAACAATCATGGAAGAAAACCTCTTAGAGGCTGCAAACAAGGGGCAAAAACATAAACTGAAGTTTGTGGTTGTAGCAACACATGGAAATGTTACAGGGCTATGAATACTTTAGCAAGGTCCTGTAACAACCAAAAATGACTAGTTTAAAAGCAATGAAAGAAGTGAATGAATTTTTTAACCTTGACACGAGGATTAAAATGTTTAATGATTACAAGTACAATATGTAGAAATATTTTTCCTAATGTTAAGTGCTGGCGTTTGTGCGTTCTGCATGAGAACCGGGACTGCATGTTAGAATAAACAAGAAAAAGATGTCACCTTGAAGACTGAATGAAGCGTATTTATGATGAAGTGTTCACTTCATAAGAAAAATAATCAGCAGATAAGTCAATAAATTCAATGATTGCTGTTTCTTGTACCTGTCAGAACCAATCAAGGAGAAACATGACAAAAAGATCCAGTTTGTTTTTCAGACACAGAAACTGTGTTTTAGTGTTTATCTTTGTGTCATGGGGAGAAAAAAACTGAGGAATCCAGTAATTTTCTGCTTGGATCTCGGCTGCTGGATTAACTTCAAACCTTATTGGTAATCTAAACTCATTCTTAAAATGTCTTGCAGAGTGTTTGGGTCTGACTCAGTACTCTGTGCCAGACAAAAACAGAGTTTGATCATAAGTAAATAGTCTATATATTTTTATAAGGTTAGACCCTGAAAGTTTCAGACATAGGTGACTTTTGTACCAGAGAGTTTAACAAGAGAATACAACTTGTGGAGAAGATGGTTTAAATTATTCAGGCAGACCTTTGAGTTGAATAATTTACAGATGACTGAGAACATCCTTAATAGTTTAACTGAACAGATAATCATTGTTATGCTTTAATGCCCTGAGTTTTAATTAAAATAAACTTTGCTGCAGAACTGGATATGGGCTATAATTCTGATTTGCAACCGTTAATTTGTCGAGTTCATCAAAGCTGGCCTTTTTATTTGTCTTTGTCACATAATATGAATTGTTAGGTTTTACATAACATTTTTTTTGTTTCTTTAGCAGAAGGAAAGGTAAGCTTGCAGTGTGATTGTAGCGGTGTACATACTTTTTCCACAGGGATCATAATCCACTTTGACCATTTAAAATGTGTTCCTTTATGAGGCAGAAGAGCTGCTCCATTAAAGTGACTTCAGTTCTAGGCCAGGGCTAGTGTAGAAAGGCAGTTCTTGTCTGGTCTATCAAGAACAATTAAGAACAGCTTGATTTTTTCCAGCCAGAGATCCAATAAATGCACACATCATTATGTTATTGAAATAGTTTCTTCCAGTAGCTGTTTGATACTCGTGGATTCTGACTTTCCGTAAAGGATCACTGTCCATGACATTTTATCTACAATGAGCTCTGTGCATATCACTTTTCCCTGCAATATGTTATTAGCAATGTAAATTACAATCTTTTTTAAACAACAGTGTTTGTGAACATTCCTCACAATGCTTAACCGCATTTCAGATTTAAACTGAGATCTACAAAAAGTTGCAGAGCAGTATTTAAACGTTCAGCTAAAGAGTCGGTCATCAAAGCAGCTCTAAATGCAGCATTGACCTACATTTAATGTAATGAGTGAAAATAAAAATTAAAAATGAAACAATCTCTATGACATTCTATGCATTTTATTTCATTTCATTTTACATTCAGCTCTTGACGAAATAGCTTCTCTCCTCTGGTCCAACAGTTACTATGCTTTGATGTTGGAAAAATTGAACACCTGGTACTAAGGGACAACCTTCTTATATTATGTTATAGATATTTCTCAGATAAGAAACTTGTTTTTTTCTGCTTCAAAGTAGAGATATTCCAAGGTAGAGCAGAAAAATGTTGCTGTATTGTGTGTTTTCTCTCTTAAAGTTACCAGAGAACAAATTCGAGCAGGATGTTCATTAGTCTGGCTGACTAACAGGTACAATGTGCTCATGTATGACTTACGATGAGTCTGTTCTGCAAAGCTAATGAAGTGCTGCAAAGTCTGAGAACTCCAGCGCTGCACTCAGTTTTAATACACCATCTTCTACAAGACTTGACGTCAGCAAAAACTATAGGATATTAGGTAAACCAGCTAGCTTCAACCTGACCTGTAAGACAGTTGTTTGATATAAATCTGGAAACATTACGCTTATGTTTGTGTGATGAGGTGCCCCATTGTTTCCATAGAGCACGGCCTGTATTGTTTTGATCATGTGTTACAAATTAAAGTCTATTAAAAGCGCCCTGGCAGGGAGGGTCTGCTGCAGCTTGGTGGAGCACAGCCGAGCCGTCGCAGGCCAGGACAGAGGGAACTGAGCGGTAAAGATACCTGCCATCTGGAGAGTCACTGGGTGAGAAATGCACTGCTGCCGCTAAGTGGCCTCTTTGGCTCCAGCTCAACACCACCTTTCAGACAATAAGGGCAGGAAGGGGCAGGAAGCAGATAATAGATCAGCTGGAAGTGCTTCACAGAAAAGTAAATTAGCAAATTTCAGGAGCAGCAACAAAAAGAGGAACCTTCTACACAAGAGTTGTGTGATGGCACCGTAAAGTGCTCATAAACACTGATAAGCCTAGTAATCTTTAACCTAAAACTCAAGTTTCATTTCAATACAGGATTCACTGATAGCAACAAATGTCATCCATTGGCTGAGAACCTGCACTAGAAGGGCCAGAAAAAGGACCATTTAGCTGTTGGAAGACTGACGCAAACACTCCAGGCTAATTTAAGCCCAGCCTGTTCTCATCTGAACCAAGCATGAACTCTGAAATTACACCAGCTCTGGATTTCAACCCATCATATGACTCAGAAACAGTGTCAACACTAAATTAATCAGCACCTCTCATGTTGTGGCCTCTCAGAATCTGTGGAGTCACAGCAGGGCAATCAGGTCTGGAAGTACAAACAGAAGAATCCACACAGATCTGAACAAACAGCGTTATTTCTTTAATTTCCCAACAACCTTTCCCAGAGGGATTTGTGCTGTTATGAGACAACTAGCCATGTTCCTCCAACCCTAAAAAAACATCAAAGCTGACAGCTCATCAGTCTGAAGGAGGATTTTCACTACAAAAAACAAAAAAACAAAGCAAATGATGAGTAAGAGTCATTTTAAATGAGTGGTGGATGAAAAAACGATTTATTTTTCATGGTAAAACTGACTGAGTCAAAGTTGCGAAATGTTTACATGAAATAAAATTTCTGTTGAATAGTTTTTGTCCGGATCTGTCCGTGTTTGAGTCTGTTTTTGTTATTTAACCTGGTCTGATCTCATGTTTACCTTCTGTTTTTTACCTTTCTGTTTACCTTCCTGTCCCACACCTGTCTCTAGTTTTCCCTGATTGGCTGGTCTTGTCTGTTATTGTTTCCCCTCTGCCTGTTCCGTTTTGTATATTATTTATCCCTGGTTGCCTTTGTTCTCCCTGCGTATGGGGTTCCTTCATACAGCATGTGCGTCTACATATGGTCGTGTAATACAGTCTTTCTCGTAGCATCCATGGAGCTCTTCTATCTCTGTGAGTTCCCTGTAGGGTGGGCGGCCGCGTGAGGTTGACTCTCTAGCGTGATTGCCCGTAGTATCAACGCCTGTCCTGAATTCATTCATACGTAGCCTCCGTCACAGTCTGGGGTGGTAGGACGCTCGGGTAACTGTAGTGACATTGGGGGATACAAGTCCCAACATACACAACCTGAAAAGAAGTCCTACTACGGCAGAACGGTGCGGGGGGTACTAGGTACAATGACAAACACGAAACGTCAAAGTGACTAAAAGGCGACGAAGCAATGTTCACAGATGTCATTCTACTTGCTGTAGGCTTCAGGTTTTTCACTTTGGACTGTGCGCGCATGCACAGAGAGTGTGATAATAGCGGTACAGTGTGGCATACACAAGTGGCGGAGGTACGGTGTGCGTGGAGTGGATCGCTACAAAAAGGGAGGACAGAATGATCCATGTGTAGAATGTAACAAATAGTATAGATGTGTGGGGCTGCAACCAGGAAACAGACACCTGACAAAAATTGCGGGCGTTCGTGGTAGAAATGAACACTCAGGCGGGTGTGGAGATGTGATACGGTGTGTTGGGTCAAGAAACTGAATATCAGTAGATGAATTAGTGCTTACTAGTACTCAGCGCAAGAATAGGGCTAATGCACAGGTGCTATCGGTCTGTCTCGTCACGCCGGTTAGCCTCTGATGTAACACATTGCACTAGTCTCGTGCGGTGCACTGAGTGAGCGAAGCTATCACAATGGTACATCTAGACACTTCTCACTCGCGAGCAAGAGACGGTCACTACGATGGCATACTGCGGGGGTGGGGTCTGGAGGGCGATCTCACAAGCAGTGGATACTGAAATAGGCTCAAGAAACAAAGAAAAGCACAAGGGTAGCAAGCGATGTCGAAGAACAGCGCAGGTGTATCACACGGTGGTGGACAGGAGTGGTGATCCTAGAGACGCGTACTAGCCGTAGATGATGCGGACAGATGTGTGTGTGTGGAAAGGTGTGTAGAGAGTGGGAGTATCTGTGAGCGATCAGAAGCAGTGCAGGCGAAAGTGTACTGAGTTGTGGGATAGTACAAGTGTCGCAAGCACGGTGTGTGGTGTGTGTGGTGTGTGTGTGAGATGTGACTAGGGGAAATAGGGTGGAGTAGTGGCTTTATATGTGGACGTAAAGGTGGTAGAAGTGTGAACATAAGAAAGAAAAAGCAAAGGTGGGCTGGAGGTGTGTGTGGGGAAAAGAAAAAACATAGTGTGTGGGGAGGTGAGAACGGAGGCGGTAGGAAACACAGAAAGTATTGTTATGTGTGCGAAGCACGCGCAAAGTGGTATGGTAAAAGGAACAAACCAGGAGGCGGAGCACAAAGACAGTGGTGACGTGGTACAAAGAGTGTGTGCTCAATAATGTGTGTGTAGGGAGGGAGGGGGGAAAGGGGAAGGAGGAAAAGAGGAAGGAGCGAAAAAAAGGAAATGTAGGGAAGAGAAGAAGAAAAAGGAGGGAAGGAGAGGAAAGAAGGGGGGGGAGGAGGGGAGAAGGCGAGAGAGACGGACAAATCACGGAGGGTGAAGGAGGTGGAAAAAAAGTGGGGTAGGCAGGGAGACGAATGAAGCTGAAGGGGGGAGCACAGGGAAGGTAAAGGAATGGCGACACTGCGAGGGTGGAAACAAGAAATATTGCAGGGAAGAGGGCTAGGAAAAATAGACGGAAAAAGGAGCGTGAAGAGGGGGAGGAAACCCCCTCGACAGAAGTGTGAGGGGCGTCAGGTGCCATTACAGAAGCAACGTGAAAACCTAAGCAGATCATGGGGAATCGATGCAACTGCAACTGCTGGTCTGGAGAAAATAGCCTGTAGATAGAAATCAGATTCTTAATCTTGAGGCACAGTCCTTCTAGCACCACTGGTTGATCCTCTTTTTAATGCAGTCGCCATCAGATGGCCCTGTGTCTCTGGTCCTTTTCCATCTGAGCTTCTTTTCTACCGTCCGATCCTTGTTCGTTGTCCTTCTGCGAGGAAACACCCAGTTCCTTCCATTCAGCTTTGACTTTTTATTAGGCTTGATGCTTCACCAGTCAGCTCCTTATTAGCTTTCCATTTATTGCTCAACCTATTCAGCTCAACTTCTTGTCATTGCGCAATACTTTAGTCATGGTCATTGTGACCTCTGGTTCCTGCTTTTTTCGGCCCTTGGAGATGTCGGTAATAGCCCGCATCTGCGGTAGTCGTACCCCTCCCTTCCTCCCATTGGCCCTTTAAGGTTCTCTGTCAGCATACAGCCGGCTCTCGTCATTCTTTAGTCATCCTGCCTTCTCTCCTTACCTGCTCAGTCTTAAACACTTTTACACAGTATCCACACATTCCGTTCTCCAGCTTTCCTACATTTACTTTAAGACACAGTTAAAAAATCATCACTACATTCTTTTTATTCATACATCACTAATAATCCACATTATATCTTTCATATATGGTTGATTGAGAATTTTAAACCTTAATGTTTTGTATTTACTATCAGTTCTCATCATATTTCAATCATATGTGTTCTAACTTGAAAATCAAAGATTACTCGTTTCATTTAATACTTGTAAAAGAATGGAAAATCATCATACATCAGTTCTTTGGATACACTTGTTTATAATTCTGCAAAAGATAAGACAGTTAATATTTATCTCCACACAGAGCTCTCCAGTCTGCTCAGTTCCAGAATATGAGAACATGCTTGTTTCACTCTCCACTGCTTCAACTGTATATTTTAATAATTGTTGCATGGATTACACAGAAATATATCTGTTGTAATATTTATGGATTTAACTGTGAGTACTTAATGAATGCTGCATGTATTACATGGAAAGATCTCACCTTATTTTGACAATGTGATAGACGAAAACACAGTAGTGCATAATTTGAGAGGGAACTCTAACTGGGCCCTTTCAACTATGACTAGGCTTTGTTCTACAGCCTTTTATTGTACTGCAGCTCTGGGTCAGAGTGTCAGGTCTTCTGCAGCCTATAACAGGATTTCCTTCAGGACTGTCCTGTCTTTAATTCCATCCATCTTCCCATCAGCTCTGATCAGCTTCCCTGTCCCTGCTTCACATTCCAGCAGCATGATGTAGCCACCACCCTGTTTCACCATTAGGATAGTGTATTTAGGGTGATATGTAATGTTTCTTTGCACCATACAAAGCTTTTTATATGTTGAAGTTCAGTTTGTCTCATCCCACCTACATGGCTTTTTTCAAACTGAATGCTTAACTTCCAATGACTTTTACTCAGTAATGCCTGTTTTTTGTCACTCTTTCATATAGGCCAGATTGCTGAATGTCGTTAGATTCTTCCACCTGAGCTTTAAATCTTTGCAGCTCCTCGAGAGATAACATTGTACTTTGATTTCTTTGCTGATCAATGTTTGGACAATTTTGCAGTTTAGTCAAACTCTTTCCATTTTCTGATGGATACAAGTGGATTTTGTTTACCAATTAGCTGACTTCTGAGGGCAAGTAGTTACATTGAAAAACATCTCTGAACACAAATGCACAGCGCATTTTTCAGATTTGTATTTGTAAAAAAAAATTACAAAGATCGTTGAAAGTTGGCCTGGGAACAGATGGTGAATCCTTTGGTGATGATGATGGGTTGATTTATAGCACATTCTCTCTGTTGGATTGATGCCATGTAGGAGAACTGATTGATGGAACCTGTGAAGAAAGTATTTTTTTTTGTTCAGAAACAGCAGGAGATGTTAGTCTGCACTTCTGTCTTTATGGCCTCTCAGCCAGAACAGAAGCTGAGTATCGTTTGTGTAGCCCCTCCATATACCTCCCCACATATAGAATCGCCCGTATGATTGTGTTCTTTGCTGGCTTCATAAATCGTGGGACATAAAAACATCCCTCACTCCCCCTCCATGCAGGATATATGCCCAGGCGGTGCCAGCAGAAGCAGTTTGATTTACAGTGCTGTACACAGATGCATCAAGAATTTATGAGAGACTTAATTAAGAGTTATAAAAGTGACTTACAGTAATTGTTTGGGACACCAGGGCCTATAATGCAGTGGTTATCATTTCCATAATTCCAAAGTCTTGATCCTTTTCTCAGAACATTTATGTATTTATAGAGCTGTGGTGCTTTGATGTTACTACAGGAAGCTTTTCTTGGTGGCAGAGGACAGCTGCAGCAATGCTGCAAAGAAACAAGGCTGTGTTTTATTTTCTGCAACTGTATAAAGTGTCGGATGAAAAATCTTAATGGCACAAGGAACACAAATGTGACAGAACTGGACCAAATTTCTACCAAAACTGGAATATACAGGGGTTGGACAATGAAACTGAAACACCTGTCATTTTAGTGTGGGAGGTTTCATGGCTAAATTGGACCAGCCTGGTAGCCAGTCTTCATTGATTGCACATTGCACCCAGTAAGAGCAGAGTGTGAAGGTTCAATTAGCAGGGTAAGAGCACCATTTTTGGCTCTAAAAAAATTTTGAAATGCACACAAAATTATGGGTGACATACCAGAGGTCAAAAGAGGAAAAAATTGTTGGTGCACGTTTTTACTGGGGCATCTGTGACCAAGACAGCAAGTCTTTTTTTGATGTATCAAGAGCCACGGTATCCAGGGGTTAATGTCAGCATACCCCCAAGGAACGGACGGAAACCACATCCAACAGGTTTAACTGTGGACGCAAGAGGAAGCTTGCAGAAAGGGATGTTCGGGTGCTAACCCGGATTGTATCCAAAACACAAAAAAAACCACGGCTGCCCAAATCAGGGGCAGAATTAAATGTGCACCTCATCTCTCCTGTTTCCACCAGAACTGTCCGTCGGGAGCCCCCACAGGGTCAATATACACGGCCGGGCTGCTATAGCCAAACCTTGGTCACTCATGCCCAATGCCAAACGTCGGTTTTCAATGGTGCAAGGAACACAAATCTTGGGCTGTGGGACAATGTGAAACATGTATTGTTCTCTGATGAGTCCAACCTTTACTGTTTTCCTCACATCCGGGAGAGTTACGGTGTGGAGAAGCCCCAAAGAAGCGTACCACCCAGACTGTTACATGCCCAGAGTGAAGCATGGGGTGGATCAGTGATGGTTTGGGCTGCCATATCATGGCATTCCCTTGGCCCAATTACTTGTGCTAGATTGGGACGCGTCACTGCCAAGGACTACCGAACCATTCTTGAGGACCATGTGCATCCAATGGTTCAAACATTGTATCCTGAAGGCGGTGCCGGTGTATCAGGATGACAATGCACCAATACACACAGCAAGACTGGTGAAAGATTGGTTTGATGAACATGAAAGTGAAGTTTGAACATCTCCCATGGCCTGCACAGTCACCAGATCTAAATATTATTGAGCCACTTGGGGTGTTTTGAAAGAGCGAGTCAGGAAACATTTTCCTCCACCAGGATCACGTAGTGACCTGGCCACTATCCTGCAAGAAGAATGGCTTAAAATCCCTCTGACCACTGTGCAGGACTTGTATCTGTCATTCCCAAGACGAATTGACGCTGTATTGGCCGCAAAAGGAGGCCCTACACCATACTAATAAATTATTGTGGTCTAAAACCAGGTGTTTCAGTTTCATTGTCCAACCCCTGTACATTAACAATGCTCATACTTTTTTTTTTTAATGTTGATTTAGTTTTCTGTCAGCAATAAACAAAATATCTACTTGAGTTACTAAAAGAATATAACAGACTATAAAGTAGGCAATATTTTTCAGTACTAAGTTCTTGCCTATTTTGTTGATGGTGGATTCAACTGCTAATTAGAGCAGTTTCTACTGCTTTCGTTGTTCCTGGCTGCTGCTTTGTTCATTATGCTACATCGATTTTTAATGAAAATACACACCAAGTTAAGCACCCAGAAGCAACTTTATTCTAATTTGGTCAAGAAACAGACTAGAGTAGGGTATGTAAATGACTTGATTTACAAGTAAATGGCACATTTAGACCAGGGTAGAGAGAACAAGTGCTGGCATCGCAAGAGGAACAATTGTACCACAGACAAATCATAACTCAAAAGATTAAGTGGATGTCAATAGGCACAGCCTTTTACACATAATAGCCAGCATCATTAATGCTGGATGGAGGTGAGAGTCATAGTGTGAGTTTGGGAGACTGGGAAGTCATATTTTGCAAATGTCTGGCATGAAATGTGTAGTGTGTTTTATACCTGTTGGCAAAAGTCACATCTATACGACCAACAACTACATGCTGTTTTCATCAGACCAGGCATTCCTACGTACACTCACCGGCCACTTTATTAGGTACACCTTGCTAGTACCGCGTTGGACCCTTTTTTTTTCCTTCAGAACTGCCTTCGTTGCATAAATTCGTGGCATAGATTCAAAAAGGTGCTGGAAACATTCCTCAGAGAGTTTGGTCCATATTGACAAGATAGCATCACACAGATGCTGCAGATTTGTTGCCTGCACATCCATGATCCGAATCTCCCGTTCCAACACGTATAAAGGTGCTCTATTGGATTGAGATCTGGTGACTGTGGAGGCCATTTGAGTACATACACCGATGCCATCTGCGCATCAGTGTATGAATGTGTGCGTGTTAGTGAGTGCGTCTGGGTGAATGTGGCTCTAGTGTAAAGCGCTTTGAGTGGTCAGTATGACTGGAAAGGCGTTATATAAGTTCAGTCCATTTACCATTTTACCATTTACAGTGAACTCATTGTCATGTTCAAGAAACCAGTCTGAGATGATTCATGCTTTTTGACATGGCGCGTTATCCTGCTGGAAGTAACCATCAGAAGATGGGTACACTGTGGTCATAAAGGGATGGACATGGAAGCTTTAAGCTTCCACATCAGCAACTATATTTAGGTAGGCTGTGGCATTGACACAATGCTCAATTGGTACTAAGAGTTGGTACTAAGGGGCCCAAAATGTGCCAAGAAAATATCCCCCACTCCTTTACACCACCATCCCCAGCCTGAACCGTTGATACAAGGCAGGATGGATCCATGCTTTCAAGTTGATGCCAAATTCTGACCCTACCATCCGAATGTCGCAGCAGAAATCGAGACTCATCAGACCAGGCAACATTTTTTCCAATCTTCCTATCCAATTCTTAGATGACAGGAGTGGCACCCAGTGTGCTCTTCTGCTGCTGTAGCCCCAACGCCTCAAGGTTCGACATGTTGTGCGTTCAGAGATGCTCTTCTGCATGCCTTGGTTGCAACGAGTGGTTATTTGAGTTACTGTTGCCTTTTTATCAGCTGTAGTTTAATAAATAATTTACTTTATCAATGGGAGGCAGTTATCTAAACCAGTAAGGCACTATGTAAAAATATAATAGCCCCTTTAAACCTTGTAATTGGTTGTGCCATGCTTTGTGGGAACAACTCCCATCATACATTTGTGATTACTGGTAAAGAGTCATTTTTATCAATGTGGAGCAATTTTGGCCAACTCCTCTTTGCAGGATTGTTTCAGTATGTCCACCCTGGAAGGTTTTTCAGCATTTTTAAGGTTATGTCACGCTGTCATGCTGGATGTAAGTCCAGAATTTGACTAGAGCAGTCCAAAACCTTTATTTAGTTTTTTTAGCCATTTAGAGGTGGACTTGTATGTGCTTCAGCTTATTGTTCTGCATCATAGTCCACGTGTGCTTGATCTTAACTGATGGATCCATTACTTGCATTATATTGTCCAGGTTTTGAAGCAGCAAAGCTGCAACAGACTATCCCCTGATCATTACCATGTTTGACTGTAGCTATAGTGTTCTTTATGTGTTGTGTTAGTTTTATATCAAATGTAAAGGGACACACAACTTTCAAAAAAGTCAGAAAAATGTTCTTTAGCAAATATGAGGTATGCCTTTGTGTTCTTTTGGGTCAGCAATGGTTCTAGATCTGAAACTATTCCATGTATAGCATTGTTGCCCTGTCTCTCTATCTTATTGTTCATGAACTCTGACCTTATCTTAGGCAAGTGAGGCCTGCAGTGATTTTAATCCGGCTTCTTTTGTGACCTCCTGAATGATTCGCTGATGCCCTCTTGGTACGCTAGCCACGTCTTGGAGAGATTCACCACTGTCCCATATTTTCTCTGTTTGTAGATATTGGCGCTAACCGTGGTTCAATTGAGACCCAAAAGCCTTAGTAAAAGGCTTTGTAACCCTGTCTATTGGTTAGACTAATATTTGTTAATGTTTTTTATCCATACTTGAATTACTTTAGACCGCGGCATGATTTGTTACTTTTTGGAAATCTTATAGCCTACTTCATGTTGTCAGACAGTTTTTACTTAATTGATTTCTAAAAATCTAACAGTGTTTAACAAGAGGGCTGAATGAAATAGTTATTTGTATTTACTCAGCTTATCTTTTTCAGTCAGTCAGTCATTTTGTACTGCTTATTCCATAGTGGGTCGCGGAGGAGCTGGTGCCTATCTCCAGCAGTCTATGGGCGAGAGGCGGGGTACACCCTGGACAGGTCGCCAGTCCATCGCAGGGCAACACACAAACAACCATGCACACACTTATTCATACACCTAAGGGCAATTTAGAGAGACCAATTAACCTAACAGGCATGTCTTTGGACTGCGGGAGGAAGCCGGAGTACCCGGTGAGAACCCACGCATGCACGGGGAGAACATGCAAACTCCATGCAGAAAGACCCCCGGCCAGGAATCGAACCCAGGACCTTCTTGCTGCAAGGCAACAGTGCTACCAACTGTGCCACCATGCAGCCCGCTTATCTTTGTCTCATCCTAAAATACATTTGATTTGAATGCGTGAAAAAAAGGAAAAACAGAATAAATCTGTAGGGGGGGCAAATGCTTTTGGGCCAGTGGAGTAAAGATAAAGTAAAAAAAAAAAATTGTGATAAAATCCATCAATCGTCCACCTCAAGGTCTTGTGGGGGGTGGAGTTTGGGGATAGGGTTTAGTGGAGACAATAAGAAAGCGGTGAGCCATGTGATATAATCTCTTCAGGAAGTCCACGTCTTCCCTGGCATTTACAACTATTAGGACATGTCCAAACGCCATCCTAATCAAACCAGTACAGCTTCTAATCTGGAGGAATTTTGCTCAAAAAAATCATAGCAGATGCTGCTGTTTAAAATGATGTACAGTAGACAGATCCTGGGTTAAAAGTATGTTAAGGCATTTATGTGTGTTTCTTGCATGTTTACACTGTGAATGCTTGGGTTTGTCTTCGGGTACTCCCATCGTCCTCTCACAGTGAAGACATACACGTCAGGTTAGCTATGCTGTGTTGAGGTGTAAGTGTGGATCTCTCTGTGTGGGTCCTGTGAAGCTACTGGTGACAGATGGGTGTTTAGTTCACAATGAAGTGTTTAGAAATTATTTTGCCTCAGACAGCAGTGGCATTTACCTCCTTCACAGTTACCAAGAGAGGGGTTAAATCAGAACAGCTCTGGTGGAGGTAACAAAAATAAAGGCCTGAAAAAAAAACAACAACTTGCCAATATCCCTGCAGCAGCATAAAACAAGTCAATTTACAACTTGCAAATTCACTCAGGGACAAAGATCCTAATTTCTGGAGACATGTCATGAGATCTGATGAACCTTAAACTGACTTACTGAACACAATGACAATCCTTATATTTGAAGTAAAAACAGAGAATCTTGCAAGCCTGAGAAGTAAATCCCAACTGTTACGTATCTTTGTGGCAGCATCATGCTGTGGGGGTGTTTTGCTGCAAGTAGAACTGGTGCTCATGACAAATTTGATGTCATTATGAGGAAAGAACATTATGTGGATATATTGAAGCACAATCTCAAGACGTGACTTGGAAAGTTAAAGCTTAGGCAAAAATGGGTCTTTCAAATGAACAATAACCCTCTGCATAGCATCATAGTCCTCATCCCAGTCTCAAAGAAAATCTGTGTGTGAGCTAGGCAGCTGTTGTGGGAAAATTCTTTTTAATGCTATGAACTTCCATTTACCTCTCTCCTCTGACCTCTGTGTTTTGTTACCCTAGAGGAATTGTTCTGTAAAATCATTATCAGACGTTTAATGGTTAAACACTTCCTGCAGAGTTAAGTCCCGAGGAAGAGCAGATGGCTGTCCTCATAAATAACTTTTTTACCTCTGACCCGAGGTGGGGTCTAGAGGACCATGTCTCCAAACTCCTTTAAGTTGAGGTAACACCCACATACTGTTTAAATACTGTCTGTAAACTGTGCTCTGGGCTCTGCTTCACTGACTTGTCAGTGACAGGGTCTTCAAACGCTGAATGCCTTTGAATAAAACTTTTAAAGACAAAGTCCGGATTTTCTCTTGTTGTGAGTTAATTTCTCTCCCACTTTGATAAGAAAAATCCACAACAATTTGGCGTTACGAACAGGATCCGATGTGCAAGAGGAATTCCACGGGAGGGGACAGGGACGCCTGGCCAGCCTAAAAAAATATGTTGTCCTTAGTCCATCTCTATTTAATAGAGAGGAGTCCTGTGTCTGCTTGCGGCTTTTGGCTGATCGGATCCGGACTATATAAATCTACAAATATATCTGGGTGAGAAGTTGCTCTGTATGATATAATATATAAATATTTTCTTTATTATTACACATTAACCATCATCTCCTAACTAATTAATTAGGTTCCGGAGTTGGGAGAAGGAGGACATCGGCTGAGGGCCAGATTACCCTGTAAGAAAATCAGGGAGGTTCTTATTGGTGACGATAAGATAAAGCAAAACACAGGGTTTTGCGGGTGTTTTTTGCAAATTTTCTACACCACATAAAGGAGAAAAGCAAGATGGCAGACGTGTCGCTGAACGGTTAAAAATGGTTCCGGATTCAAAGGCATCAGGGGTGCATCCTTCTCTAGACTCTGCGATTTATAAAATAATGAAAGGAAAAGGTGGGGATGATTGTGTTAAATGTGCTTTAATTTGGGAAGATAAGTTTGGTTTTCCACAGGATGAAAGTTTGAGTGTAAATAAGTTAAATAGCTAAAAAATATATATATAGTTTAAATAGTTTAAAGTGAAACAATCAATGGATGGAGATTGGTAAAAAAAATAAAAAATAAAACATAAGAAAAAGATTAAAAAGCACAGAGTGCATCAATTAAGCGGTTAAAGAGTTAAAAATTTCCTGCAGGAAGTTTCGTTTGTCTTAAATGCTGCGATTAATTGGAAAAGAAGGTAAAAGTGAAAAGGGACATTAGAGATGGGAAAAGAAATTTGTTTTAGAAAGGAGTATAGTGCATGTTGTGGAAGGAAGTGACAGGACAACTGACTGACTGACTGATAATATTTCTGTGTGCAAAATCTGAACCTATACTAAACTTTTTCTTCTGTCTCTCACACACACACACACACACACATATATGGGATTTGAGTGCAACATCTGCGTTTTTGAGTCTGGACTTTAGTAACCTGCCCTTCCCATGGCTACTCCACCAGAGACGCTTCTTCAGCATGGCCTGAAAGAGAGATGGTCTGCTGCCTGCTTGCTGCAAATGACAGTGTGAGTTTCCACCAGAACGAAACTCAGAAGAAGTTTGGCCCCAAACTCACTGAGATGGACAATGATCCATGCTGTTTGCCAGAGCCAGAAGAGCGATACACTCGATTTATATATTGAAAGCACATCTTATGCGGGCAGAAGAGAAACAGGCCGGAGCAAAGTTCTTTCTCCCTCCTGGAGAAGTTAAAGTGGACAAGGAAGGAGTGAATGTCCCACCAACAGACCGGGAAAGGGCCTGTGTTTTTTTTTTTTTTGGACTGATAGAGGACTGTGTGCCATGACAGTCGAGCGATCGACAGTGCGATCGAGAAACTGATGGGGGTAACATACAAACACACACACATTTGCATAAATCTTTTCCTATTTTCGCTGCTCATGTGACATGCTTGCTTGACGTTGACAGATATGGCAGGTTAAAATATTATTTTAGGGTTTGAAAAGTATCTTCAAAAGTGTTGTTTTTGGGTTTTTTTGGTTTTACTTTGATTATTATCCTGGGTGATGGTTTTGAAGAATTTTCCTTTTAGTTGTGATTATCTTGTAATCAGAAGAATAGAATGTTGTGGGAAAATTCTTTTTAATGCTCTGAACTTCCATTTACCTCTCTCCTCTGACCTCTGTGTTTTGTTACCCTAGAGGAGTTGGTCTGTAAAATCATTATCAGACGTTTAATGGTTAAACACTTCCTGCAGAGTTAAGTCCCGAGGAAGAGCAGATGGGTGCCCTCATAAATAACTTTGTTACCTCTGACCCCAGGTGGGGTCTAGAGGACCATGTCTCCAAACTCTTTTAAGTTGAGGTAACACCCACATACTGTTTAAATACTGTCTCTAAACTGTGCTCTGGCTCTGCTTCACTGACTTGTCAGTGACAGGGTCTTCAAACGCTGAATGCCTTTGAATAAAACTTTTAAAGACAAAGTCCGGATTTTCTCTTGTTGTGAGTTAACTTCTCTCCCACTTTGATAAGAAAAATCCACAACACAGCCTACAAACCGGACCCAGTTACCCCAGTTCTATCAGGAGGAATGGGCTAATGTCCTGGCAAACTATTGTGAGAAGCTTGTGGAAGGAGACCCAATCTAAATCATACAGTTTGAAAGTCAGTGCTACCAAACAATGAGGAAATACCTAAACATTGACAAACATCAACAAGTATAAAGTAAAAAGAAAAGTCAAACCAAATTTTCTCTCATTCTTCTGGCATTTAGCAAACAGCAAACAAATTTGGTAACTGCTGTAAGACAGGAACGTTTAGTTTGATTTAATGTCAGACAATGAGAATAAAGTTACTTTTTTCATACAGTAAATATCTGGTTTCAGCTGTATGTCTTCAATAAGCATAGTTATATTTTCTTTTTTAAATTATGCAGTTAAATTACAGTGTCAGGAACATAAATGTAAAAATATACAGAAACTGAGGTAAAGGAGACATTCAAAAACATTACCTCCATCGCTGTGAGATCTGCGAGTCATCTGTATCTGTTGCCATGGGAAACAACAAAAATCTGTTGAAGTGGAGAACCTGAAAAATGCAGTGGGGGCAAAATCCATGTTTATTCACTTTGATTTACAAAAGCTTCCAACCAAATGCATAATCTCATTTTTCAGCCAGATGTAACATTTGTAATGGCTGGATGCAGCTTACATGGAGTGTTGGCAGGTATAAGACTGTCCGTCTGTCACTGATTGGCTCATTTGAAACATTTTCCTTCTGGGGACATGTTAACCCTCTGCTTCTCCATGTGCTGTTTTGCAGCTCATACTGAGAGGAAAAGTGTAATTATAACCTGAGTCAGGTGGTGAAGGTCAGCAGTAGCAGCATTGCAGGTAACATGTCATTTGTGCAGGTTACCAGCAGAAAACCGGTAGCAGTGTCAGCTTTACACTCTAGGAAGCTGCATAGGCTTTCCTGGAACTCTTAAAATTCCTGTCAGTTCATGCACAGGAGACGCATCTCTGTACCACCATTTTTTAAATTGATTTCCAGGGTTGACAGACGCAGTAGAACCTTCATTTATCTTTCATCCTGATTCATATTTCATCCCCAGCCAAAGTGCACTCACTGTGGCCTTTAAATGTTGGGCCTCGTGCATTCCTGGCACAGGTTTAAGTATAAAAAAATAAAATGCCTGACCTTCATCTGTCTGTATATGTAAGCTCTTTGGGACCAACCAGGTTTGGAATCAATTCGCTTCCCATTTTGGTTCCATCTGTTTGAATGCTTGACTTCTCTTTGTTGATTTGCTGTAAATCACAAGTTACAACAGCAAACAAACACACACACGCACAGAGCAACATTTACTCCAGCCATGTCTGCTGAAATCCAATATCCCTGCGTAACTCTTCATCTAAAAGCAGTGAAACAAGGCTTGGTTATTATGCCTGCCTGCCTGCCTGCAGCAGACTCTGAAAGGTTTGATGGTTTAATGTGATAAAAAAGCAGCGCTGCCTGGAATTAATTTCTCATAAGACTTGGCCTTCAAAGACTTCTGCTCTGATCTGAACTGCAGAGTGAGATGTTCATTTCAGCTTGGATGCACTCTGTGTGTAAACAATGCTAGAGTGCGTTTTCCTGTATCTCGATTAACATGAATTATTTGTGAGAAACAGACACTTGTTCACATCACGTTAAGGGCTTCTTATCTTTTTTTAAACTGTGGCTCTAAATGTTTCATATATTGTACATCTTTTTAAACCAACTGTTTACAAAAATCTGTGACACTTTAAGACTTTTCCTGTTGTGTTTCAATGTTTTATTTAACCCACTGTGGCAGAGAACTGTGGAATCACTACACTTTGAGGACGTTCAGTCACTGCTGACATTGTCACAGAATAAAGCAAAACAAATCACAGATATGACACAAAAAAAAATATTCAGCAGCTGAATATTCTGGCTTTGTTAAATATATCTCAAAATAATTAAAAGAACTATTCATACCCCTTAACTGTATCCACATTTTGTCACATTACATCCACAGACTTCAAATATTTTTTTATTGGGACTTTATGTAAAAGACCAACACAAAGTAATGCACAGACATGATTACAATTAAAAAACTAGAGAACTGTCTGTATTTGTATTCAGCCCCTCTGATTAAGTATTGTGTGGAACCACTTTTATCTTCAGTTGCAGCTGCAGTTCTTTTGGGGCTTGTCCCTACCAGCTTTGCAATTCTAGGCTCTAAAGGTTTTGCCCATTCTTCTTCGCAAAATAGCTCAAACTCCGTCAGATTTGAGAGTTTGTAAATATAAAATTTCAAGTCTTGCCACACATTCTTACCTGGATTTAGATCTGGACTTTGACCAGGCCATTCTAACACACAACTATCCATTGATCGAAACCATTCCTTTGTAGCTCTGGCAGTATGTTTAGGGTGGTTGTCCTGCTGGAAGGTGAACCTCCACCTCGGTCTCAAGTCTTCTTCCGGCCGTAAAAGGATTGTCCTTGATTCCATCCATCTTTCCATCCATCTGACCAGCTTCCCTGTCTCTGTTGAAGAGAAGTAACCCCCAGGATGATGGCTTATGTGCAGTCTTAGTTTTCTGCTACACAAACTTTTGCATGTAGGCCAAAAACAACACGACTTCCACTGCTCTAAATGTTTGTTATGGATCGGGCCGCAGCTCCTGCATTGTTGTTGCTTGTTTCACATACAAGTCAAATCAAATCATATTACTTTTATGGACTGTGAGGCAGCCTTGCTATTGACGATCCCGCCCACATTGAGATGGTTCTCAATTGTAAAGGAAAACAACCCAAATGGTGTGGAGTAAAACTGACCTAATATGAACTGCGCTAAGTAGGTTCTAATGGAAAAGGGGCATTAGTGTTGTGTCTGATACCAATACTGGATCAAATCGGGCCCATCTAATGATGCTTCTACTTTGGCCTTTCTGGATCTAAAACCCAGTCCTTTGGCCTGTTTCTTACAGTTAATTCACAAACATTGATTCCTAACTGTCTTCATTTGTCTTTCGTTTCTTTTGATGAGCACTTTCCATTTCCGAAATAAAACCTAATAAAACCTTTTGTCCTGATGCTTTGCTGCCTTCCTTGGTCTCCTTTGACATTTTGCCTTTTACACCCTGAACTCTTGGGTTGTCCTTGTTTTTATATTTTAGACCCTGGTATTTTTTTGGAAAAATGCAAATTCAAGGCTGATGCATACTTCTTTTCCTCAACAGTTAGTGATTCCTTGTTCATTCCTCTTTTAAATGTGAAAATGTATAACTGTTGAATAAAAACATTTTGTCATGCCTGTGATTATTCTAGTAGAAGTAATTAATTTTTTTTTCCTTTGGATTCTGTTTCTGCCAAACCAATCTGCCCAAGCTGTTAGACGTTTGTCAAAAAAGTGACTTGATGCATATTTTCTTCAAAGCAGGAACCCTTGAGAAAGCCGCTTCTGAATCTGCAGAGTTCCAGCTTAACTGCAGCATTGCACCATATAAACTTAGAAGTTTTCATCTGGAGTCTTGTGTATGTAAAATGTGCTCCACCAGCTGGTTAAAGCAGATGGCCTCTCATCTGGTTCTGCTGGACGTCTTTTTTAGTTTAAAGGAAGTTCTCCTCTCTACTGTCATCCCCTTCTTCTGAGCATGCTCAGAAGAAGGGAGTCAGTGGAGTCTGCTGGCTTTCTTTGTATTTTATAATTTACTAATCCCATGACTGCAATCAGCTAAATTAGATTATTTTTGGATAGAACTGGACTGTGTGTAATTGGATTTGGTTTAAGTGGTTTTAGGTTATGCTCCTTGACTTTTGATATGGATTGGTATTTTCCATAAATATGTTTAAGTTTTTTTTTGTGGCACTAGTGGCTTTTATTTTTGTTAATATTTGCAAAGTAGGTAGACAGGAAGTGAGGTGGAGAGAGAGGGAAGACATGCAGCATAGGTCTCGGTTTCGGGACTTGAACCCAGGACGGCTGTGTCAAGGACTGATGCCTCCATATACTGTATATGTCGCTCTACAGCTATGCCACATGCTGCACCTGCGTAAATATGTTGAGAAACACTCAAATCTCCACCTCAAATTCCAAAGAGAGTCATTTCTGGTCAAATCTGGGGACACGACAGCAGAGCAGTGCTGTGCTGCTTTCAAACTCTGTTAAATTCCTATCATTTTAGAGTAACTGATTCCAGATCAGATGTGTTAATAAGTTCAAAGAAAAAAAACTGACCCCAAGCCTTTTGTCTGTGCTCACCCATTTGGACATTAACTAATCAAGGAAGTATATTTATTTTGATGTTAGCATGTCATTATTCAATATAATTTTTTACCAGATTTACCAAACAACCCCATCTCTCTCTCTCTCTCTATTATGGAGCTCCTCAGTTTATCTCTGACTGTCCTACAGAGGAAGATATATCCTGGATCTCCGTGTTCTGGTCATGTTCCATATCTCATGACTGTTGCTGTGCGGTAGAATGGAGATGGACCAGTAAATCGGAAGGTTCACTTTTTGGCTCAGCCCTTCTCTCACCTAGACAGACTGTGACAGATTTAACAAACCGGCACCATCTGGAATATATTCAGTGATGGGTTATTTCAAATATTTTGATGTTTTCAGAATTTTTTTAATCACATTAAATGGTAACCAAGACTTCCAAGCTTTTTTCCCATTTTATAATACCACTATTGTCACATTATGACAGATCCAGAGGTACAGAAAGCACAAAGATCTAATGTCCAGAACGTAGCGGATAAACATCATTAAACCTCTAAACCAAAGGAATAAAAGTGTTGAATAGCAAAAATTAATTGTTGCAAATACTTGGAGGTCATTTGCCAATGTTTTCCGTCCAGAAGAAATTATAATTTAAATTTGTTATACAGTTTGGAATACTGTAATACATTTCTTAATAACTACTTCAAGGTGTTTTAGATAGTGATTTTTTTACATGTCTAAAAATGGTTCCAGTCGGTTTTAGAAATCTGTGATTAACTTGTGGGAAATGATCAACTTTGACTGCTTTGATTTTTTTTTTCACCAATTGAACCTGCAGCTCAGTCTTCTCCACGAACCCTTAAAATAAAAAAAACACACTTCCTGTGAATTCTCAGAGATCATTTTGAACCAATGTCCTTTGTTCATCTCTCGGCTGCTCCTGACTCAGGTGGCGGATGGCCATGCATTTGATTTATTGAAAAGAGATACTATGAAGCCTACTTTGTGACAGCCCAGAAGCTTTAAAATTTAAGATGTCATTGAACTGATGAATGGAGAGAGGAGAGGCTGGAGCTGCCCGCTGGAGCCATATGTCATTGTCCAAAGTGATGAGAGACACTGCCTGTTGGCGTGCCACGCCAACGCTCGCTCAGTGACCAATCTCTGCAGGGATCGGAAATCACATTTCCTCTGCTGTTTGTAAGAGCTCAACTCAAATGTATTAATATTTACACAAACCATTGCCAATACTAGAGCTTTTAAGGCACAAAGACAAGGGATTTCAAGTTTAATATATGTAACTCAAGCAATTAGAAGATTTATTTTATATTCTTTCATTTTGCAAATGCAATGCATTTTGAATTGTTTGTAAAGAGCGATTGGCTCAGTTGCCAACCTCCGTCTCCAAGCACACCACATTGTTTGTGACTCCACTATATCAGCTGGCTATTTTCTAAGTACTGATTCAATGAGATTGATAAGTAAGCATCTATAATCTTCCATACACCATATAAAGTTTATCTAGTCTCTATCAAAACATAAAAAACTAGATGTGTCAGCACAAAAGATCCTGCTGTAACAAAATGGGCCTTTTTTTAAAATTTGAATTTAAAATTTTGCCTCTCACGATTGGCTATATGTAAGAATAAAATAAGTATTGGTTTGAACCAATTGCTGCCGAAGAAAATAATATATCCTCCCTTTTTGTAGCTTATCTTCAACGGTTCTATTGCCACTGCGGGGCACTGATTCTCAAACATTTAACAGATAGTTTTCCATTTGTTGACTCTCTTAGAACACCATCATTTGATAAAATTCAGTATATACAGGGGTTGGACAATGAAACTGAAACACCTGTCATTTTAGTGTGGGAGGTTTCATGGCTAAATTGGACCAGCCTGGTAGCCAGTCTTCATTGATTGCACATTGCACCAGTAAGAGCAGAGTGTGAAGGTTCAATTAGCAGGGTAAGAGCACAGTTTTGCTCAAAATATTGAAATGCACACAACATTATGGAGGACAAATTGTTGGTGCACGTCTTGCTGGCGCATCTGTGGCCAAGACAGCAAGTCTTTGTGATGTATCAAGAGCCACGGTATCCAGGGTAATGTCAGCATACCACCAAGAAGGACGAACCACATCCAACAGGATTAACTGTGGACGCAAGAGGAAGCTGTCTGAAAGGGATGTTCGGGTGCTAACCCGGATTGTATCCAAAAACATAAAAACCACGGCTGCCCAAATCACGGCAGAATTAAATGTGCACCTCATCTCTCCTGTTTCCACCAGAACTGTCCGTCGTGAGCTCCACAGGGTCAATATACACGGCCTGGCTGCTATAGCCAAACCTTTGGTCACTCATGCCAATGCCAAACGTCGGCTTCAATGGTGCAAGGAGCGCAAATCTTGGGCTGTGGACAATGTGAAACATGTATTGTTCTCTGATGAGTCCACCTTTATTGTTTTCTCCACATCCGGGAGAGTTACGGTGTGGAGAAGCCCCAAAGAAGCGGACCACCCAGACTGTTGCATGCCCAGAGTGAAGCATGGGGTGGATCAGTGATGGTTTGGGCTGCCATATCATGGCATTCCCTTGGCCCAATACTTGTGCTAGATGGGCGCGTCACTGCCAAGGACTACCGAACCATTCTTGAGGACCATGTGCATCCAATGGTTCAAACATTGTATCCTGAAGGCGGTGCCGTGTATCAGGATGACAATGCACCAATACACACAGCAAGACTGGTGAAAGATTGGTTTTATGAACATGAAAGTGAAGTTGAACATCTCCCATGGCCTGCACAGTCACCAGATCTAAATATTATTGAGCCACTTTGGGGTGTTTTGGAGGAGCGAGTCAGGAAACGTTTTCCTCCACCAGTATCACGTAGTGACCTGGCCACTATCCTGCAAGAAGAATGGCTTAAAATCCCTCTGACCACTGTGCAGGACTTGTATATGTCATTCCCAAGATGAATTGACGCTGTATTGGCCGCAAAAGGAGGCCCTACACCATACTAATAAATTATTGTGGTCTAAAACCAGGTGTTTCAGTTTCATTGTCCAACCCCTGTATATTATATATATTAAATGGTTAGTTACCTTGGTGTTTTCGGGCTAATTTTATTTTGTCTCATCATTGTGCCAGTGTTTCTTTTAAGGATGTTTGACCATGAAACTTCATACTATAGCAGGTCTTTGGCCAATCACACCCTGCGATCAGCCCTAACTCAGACTCAGTTTGGTAGCTCTGGTAAGGAGGATGCAAGATATCACGCAGACCTACATGTACACTGATTGGGCATTACATTATGAGCATCAGTGGTGTGTTGATCCAACTTTTACTACCGCAAAAGCCATGACCTGTTGTGGCATTGACTCTAGATCCCTGAAGGTGTGCTGAGGTATGTGACATTAAGATGTCCTGGAAATTGTAAGGTGGGAACTCCATGGAACAGAGTTGTTTGCCAGACACATCCCACGGAGGCTCGATGGCTGTTATGCTCCTCAAACTGTTCCTAAACCATTTTGCTGTACGGTAGTGAGACCGGCTTTGTGCAGGGTCAATAGGGGGCAATGCCCCCTCAAGCAAGTGCCTGCCCCCCTCACATTAAATCTCAATCACACAAGCACAAGCCCTCGCCTTGCCACTCCCAGACTGAAACCTGACTCTGCCGGACCTGTCCACGCAAAGCTCAATTTTTAACTGCCGTGCATGCTTAACATTATAGCGCTGCAGAAGACATTATGTGGCTTCTGGCCTGATGTTTCTTTAAAAAAAGAGCCGGAGAGGGCGGCATTTCGGCACAAAACCTGCTGAAAAACACTTGTATTTTCTTCTAATCAGCATCCATGCATTGCCTACACGTTTGTACTCATAAAATCTGTGATTTCAAAGCCTTGTCCAGCTGTTGACTGATGTTTGTCAGGTTTAATGATGAGAGACAGAGAGGGAGATATAGAGCCAAACAGACAAATTAGACAATTTCCCTTATTTCACTTTATTATTTTGATGTTGAAACCTGAAAGAGAAAAGAAAAAGCATGGTCACAACCATTTTTCTGAATGTTTAGTAGTATAACTCTTACAATAAAGTGTTGAAAATAGAAACAAACATACAGTATTTTATAATTCCAGGACGCTGGCCAAAGCTCTGTTCTGTGTAGGTAAAAGTCACTTTAACTCAAGGAGCTCATTTTATTGCAAGCATTTCTACTTCAACAGTTGAGTACTCATTTTGCTGGGGGCTTAACATTACAGGCTAATAAATGCCAAAAAATAATGCTGAATATAATGCTCTATGATATAGAGCATAATACAAAAAATGATGAATAGATAGGAAAATGTTACTTAGCTGACTATTTGATTTTATTAGCCTAATAATAGAAACAATGTTAACATTAACTACCTAAAGTAGGTTTGTGATTTGAAATGAAAGGCAGATCTTAAGTTGAGCTCCATGAAAGTGTGGTGAGTTATATTAATATTGGTAATGGTTTATGATTAGTGGAATGTCAAGTCAAGTCATTTATATAGCAATGTTTCAACTCTGTCAAAAAACGGTCAAATATTGTTTACTGTTTTCTCACCTGGTTCAGTCTCTTCTGATTACGATGCAAAACAGAACATTGATTTATTTCATCAACACATTTTGCAGCATAGTGCCAAGAAAAGAGAAGCTATAAAAGCATAAATATATCCTGTTTTTTATTTAAATTTTATAAACAAATCTGGCAATATATGCGCTTTTTTGGTTTTAGCACCTGCCTCCTAAAATGTCTCTGCATGTTCTGACCAGTACCAGATCCAACTGGGATGTGGTACTGGTCTGGTTTTAGCTTTCTGGATATGTTTTGTATTTTCCCCCTTCAGCATGAAGCTGTCTCTCAATACCAAGTCAAATCTTAACAAAGTAAAGGCTGTACCTCAGACTATATTAGATACCTAACAGCATTTTGGGGATTTACAATTGATCAATATAATTTTACAGTGACAGTTGATTAACCAATGACCATCATTGATTGATGATGTCATGTCCAACAGATTATCTTTTTCAAAATAAATGAACGAGTAAAAAGACAACATTTTGAGAGGTACGGCTGGATGCAAGGTTTCCCAGCTGAACATTACCCAAAGCATCACAGTGCCTTCACTGGCTTGCCATCCTCCCATAATGCATCCTGGTGCCGTGTGTTACCCAGGTAAGCTTAGCACACTCACCTGGCCATCCTCGTGTTTTAAAATAAAACATCAGACCAATGTCCCTGCAGCCTTTATTCTGCGGTGCAGTTCTGGGGCTCAAATGTCCATGGTTGGCATCTCTAGTGGAGGACAGAGATCATCATTGGCCCCATACACAACAAACTATGATGAACTGTGTATTCTGACACATCAACTTTAAAGATGAGATGTTCACCTGCGGCTCAAAGTATCCCACGCACAACAGGTGCCATGATGAAGACATAGTGAGTGTTACTTCACCTGTGAGAGGTCAGTCTGTTGTGCCTTACTGGTGAATGTTTCTTGCTGATCTCAGCTACATGTAGTTGTAAATTTCTTTTGTGAAGTTACTTTGCAGCCAGATCAGCAGATAACAGATTTTATTTACTGCTGAAATAGTGTAGCTGCTCCCATTTAACAAGACTTTGCTTCTAGTGGTTTTCTTCAGGCTTTACCATGAACTAACTTACAACTCTTATTTTACTGATATTTGTATTTCAATATTTTAATTGCCGATTATTATAAATGAACGTATTTATTTTAAATAAACATGCTCAATTATAAAGAGATTTGCCCTGCTCTAAGATATTAAGCATCTTAGAGCATGGCGAAACTGTGTAGAAAGTCAAAAATAGAATAAATTAAATAGAGCATAATTATTGAAGCCTGGTTAATCAAAGGTTTAATGCTGCATTGTTCCCTTGGATAAATTCTCTCCCTGGAGCAAATTGTACTGACGAGCCCTGGGCTATGAAATCAGTTGAAACCAGTTGGGCCGGGAACATGATCTGTCATTTGTGATTAAGCTTGATTTCCATATTAAATTCCTGTCTTTCTGCTGTTGGCTGAAATTAAAAACATTTGTTTTTTTGCATTTTTATTCATGCTGTGATTCAAACCTATCAAGCAGGAACAGTTACTGCATTCCACAAATACCGACTCACCATTCTAGATGAATGCACAAAGGCTGCAAGAAATATGTGAGCCGCTCCATCATCATCGATCAGTACAGTGCTGGGAAACACAAAGGGGTCATTAATTGGTTGCCTTTAAATGTAATTAGTATATTGAAATTGGGCCACAGGCTACATAGTGTACACCTGCACATCTGGTGAGCCATACATCACTTTTTGCATCCATTGTCTTTTGAACTGGTGCAGATAAAGTGGTTTTACAGCTAGTATTTGACGCACTCATCAAACGAGATTCTTTGCTGTGTGAGCTGAAAAAATGAGCTTCTTGTTTGTACCAGAGGGAAAAGAGATGCATATATTTGTCATAACCTGTTAGCTTCATTGGCCGGTTGTTAACGCTGGAAGCGATTTTGTTGTCATCTCCTTGGATGATGCTTTATAACTCCAGACTAACCTCCAGCCTGGAATTAACCACCCACAACTCTTGCTCACTCATCACTGTTCCAAGTTTTGCATCAGCTGGTGTGATTATAAGACTTGACAGATGTGGATGTATACATTGACACAGCTAACATCCCCGTGTCTCTGATTTTCCTGCAGTTGTACAGCTCAGTCGACTTCGGGAGGAAATGGATGCTCATCCACGAACACGTCACCCCGAACAGATTCTACTGGTGAGTCATCTCTTCTCATGTCTCTGCTGCTGCATTCCTCATCTCTGAAGTTAGGTTTGCTCAGAAATGCCGCAAATGCTTTTGACTCTCAGGCTTTCTGACTGACAGTGATGGTGGTGAAATATTGTAAATTTTTTTTGTTTGAAACAATGTGCCAGAGATTTAGCTCCGCCTTCAGAACATGCTCTACAAGTGCAACTGGAAAGTATTCACACCCCTGCCCTTTATCCACAATTTGGTACTTTATAGATTTAATATAAATTAAATTTTTTGGCTCAAAGATCTATGCACAGCACAAAGCAGCACAAATATCTTTTTGAAAAGATGTGCAGATGTTTTTATTGTCAGAAGCCTGCTAGCCAGTGTTTCATAACTCTGTTAAGTAAGCATAACCTATGGACTTATCTATTACTAAAGCCCATTTGGCAGCAATCACAGTCTCAAGTCTTCTTAGCTCAATTGTTTATGGGTTTTCTTGAAGAATCTCTCTAAACGTGGCAGCTGTTATGTTAGGGCATTTTCACATCTATAGTTCACTTACTTTGGTCTGAATTAGTTGATGAGCCTGTTCTTTGGATTTTTCTCTGGTGCTTCGGTTCTTTTCAGACAGATAAAACTCCAGGCAAACCAAAACCAGTCACTAGAAACCACGTAAGAACGCTCAGTCGTTTTATTGGTTGCATGTGTCTGGGGTGAGAGAACCAAATGTAAATACAGGAGCGGATGCTGTGTTGTGAGATAGTAGAAATAAATTGGATAATTTAATATCATTAGTGAGAAAAGATTCACCGTCATTTTTATTATTTTGTGTAAAATACCGCAACCCACAATGCAACACAAAACTTGCTAAGGGAAGGTGTTTGAATTTGCAGAGTACACCTGATAGCTGTGTTGGATTGAGGTTGGATTACATTCACTCCATAAATACAATGCTCTAGAGTTTGTTTGGAGCCGTTTCAAGACCACCTCCTCCAAATGGTCTTGGAACGGTTGTTTGGGTTCACACCCTAGTACGATCGCTTTGTTCTGAAAGAACCGCACCAAGGAAGAAAAGGAACCAGAGTTTGTTTTAAATGGACTAAACAGTTGTAAAATGACTAGGTCGTGCTTTAAAAAACATTTTTACAGCACGATGCTGGCATTACCATGCTTCAGATTAGGGATGGTGTTGGCCTGGTTATAAGCGATACCTGTTCTACTCCAGACATGATGATTGAAATTTAAGCCAAAAAGTTCCCTTTTGGTCTTTTCAGACTAGAGAATTTAGTTTTTCGTAGTCTGACATCAATAAGGTGTGTTTCTGCAAAACTTTCACAGGTTGACATATGTAATTTAGAGAGGAATGGATTCTGTCTGGCCACTCTACCATATAGTCCTCCATTAACAATACATACGTTTAATTTATGTCTACAAGGGAGCACTAGAGCTCTAATGAGTATTGGGTTCTTGGTCACTGCTCTGACCAAGGCCTTTATGTCAAGTTTACTCAGTTTGGTGGAGCGATCAGGTTTTAGAAAGGGTTGTGGTAGCTTCGAACTTAAAATAATTTTATCAGGATGTTTAATGCTGCTAGAACACTTCTATATCCTCCCCCAGCTTTGTGCTTTGACAAAGTCAGGTCTCAGAGATCTATAGAGAATGTCTTTGACTTCACTGGTTTAGTGTTTTCTATTCCACATAAATCAAGTTAAATCAACTAAATTTTGTACAGGTGAATTCCAGTCAAATTGTTGGAACATCTAAAGGATAATTAGTGAAAACCAGGTGCACCTGAACTCAAGTATGAGTTTTATAGCAAAGGATGTGAGTACATACTGCCTTTTATTTTTTTAAATGTTTTTTAAAAATACAAAAACATGAAATAAATCTTATTTTCACTTTGTCATATGGGCAGTTTTGTGTGAAATGTTTTGAAAACTACACTAGTTTAGATTTTTTGAATAAGTCTAATAAGTTTAATCTCTTCATTTCTCAAGTACGTCTTCCTTATAGCAGGGTTTTTCTAAATAATTAGAATTTTTCATTTTAACTAAAACAGTCGAAGCAGTAGATCCAGATTTCCTACGATACAGATTCGGAGGCCAGACTTATGACTAATACCAAACCAGGGACGTTCCTGTCGCTTCATATCCACTCAGCCTCCCGCTCACTCCCCCTGTGGTGCACCAACTCTGCCTGAAAGTGCACACTCATCACAAATGCTGGACTAAATGTCGTCCAGCTCATCGCTCCTCTCCCCCTCCCTCTCCGAGGTGCCTGGGCTATGCATTGGGATTGCCTTGGGTTTTATTTTCTTACTGCCCATAAATCTACAGCTACTTCTAACCCACTGTAGAGATATCCTAAATATGTGCAAAATCCATCACTAACTTTGTCTTTGTCACCAAAGCCATTCCAAGGACCCTGAAACTCTGGATGGGTCTGCGGCAACGGCCAGGCCAGACTCTAGTTGACTGGATCAGATTCTGAGGGATATTACATAAATAAACTCAATGTGCAGTTTTTTTTTATCTGTGATTTATTGTTTCCATTTAAATTATCAATGAATAAAGTGAAAAAGTGAGTGTTTTTAACAGGAAAAAGGGCGTTGTTTTATATCATATATATCATACTTAAAGTGTAGGCTATCATCATAAACGCAGTTTGAATGGTTTGAATGTGTGTTTGGGACCTTTGTCCTCCTGAAACATCCAGCTACTACAAACTTTCAGCCTAGTTGTTCATTTCAGGTCAATTTACAGTCCTCCTTTTCATTATTCCATCCACTTTGTCCAATCCACAGCAGCAAAACAGGCCCATAGCACGATGCAACCAGCAGCATCTGGGAAGGTGCATATTTTCATTAAGCTTGAAGCTGTTGGTTTTTCAACTGTGCTTCTTACTTGGCTGGTACACCCCTGGTCCATGGTGATCATAAAGTGGTTTTACTGTGAACAGTGTCAGTTACTAAAACTTAACTGACAAATTGAATAAAAACTTCCCTAGAAGTGATTTTCTATCCAGCAAGTGTTAATCTGCAGAAAAAAAACCCTCTTGTAGGTGCTGGTACTTCCTGCTTTCTAAATTAGGCTCTCTATTACCATCATTTGCTTGAAAAATTACACATTTTTTTACTGTTGACTGGAAGTTTTGTCTTTTATGGGTAATTTGCATAATCACAACTCCTACAATACTAAACTAAGCAACAGTAAATTAAGGCATAAAGAAATTAGTAGGCATACATTGTTTTTTTATAGAAAAGGGTATAAATCTGTAATTCAAATGAGCAATCATTCATTTTTAGGGCTCAATTTAATTCTGCTCTGTTAAAGGTGTTCAAGCCTCTGCCAGTCTGTGCTGCTTTTTTCTACTCTAAGCTGATTCTTCTTGATTTTTTCTCATCTATAGCATATTAATTCTTGTAATTATGCATATGCATTCTCGCATTCTTCCCTGTTTTCCCTGTCAGGTCTGTTTCCGGCCTGGACAAAGAACCAGACCTGGTCCACATGGAGGCTCATACACCAGATGGAAGTAAGTGATTTTTAGCTCTCTAAAAGAAATCATGAGCCAGTCTTTACAGGAAATAATTAACCAGGAGAAAAGTTTGGGTCCAACATTAAACCCTGGCCTTGAGTCTTAATGAACATGGCCTCTCTTTCTTTCTTTTTCCCTTGCCGAATGTCAGCTCCTTAACTCTGAATTTAAGCATGGTTGAAGTACAATGAGTGAGAAAGTTATTACTTCATACTTAGAGATGCAAGCTTTTTGCTTGATTGACAGGATGCTTGTCTGTGATACCTGTGCAATGAAAATAACTTGGTGCTACAAAAAGAAGCAAATTAACTAAGAAAATGTCAGAATGTGTGGATGGGAGGAGAACAAACAGTAAAATACAAGAACACTTGTACGATATGATTGAAGACGGTGCCGTACGGAGATTCTTCAGCTTATCTTGAACAGGTGAAGCGTTGCTCTGGCTTTGTTCATTAAAATGCATGAGAGGAATAACAACTTTAATGGCTCTCATGCTTCCCATGTGTGTGCCTGACAGATGTGCAGTACGTCACATGCAGAGCTCAGATGTGCTCCGAAGCCAACAGGAATTATCCATTCCGTGGATACATCGACATCAGCTCCCTAGTGGTTCAAGATGACTACATCTTCATACAGGTAAGGCTCTAAACTGCCTGTCTATTATACAACCTGATGCCTGATGTGGCTAAGCTCAGTTCCTTATCAAATTCTCATACCCTTTGAACTTTTTCACATTTTGTCATGTTAAAACCACAAGCTTCAGAATATCTTATTGGGATTTTATGTGATAATTATAAGCAGAGGGATGTTCTTTTTACAAATAAAAATCTAAAAACTGTGGCACTCATTTGTATTAAATCCACCTTGACTCGGTTGTTTGTATAACCACATTTTGCCCCGAAAACAGCAGCAAATCTTTTCGTGTATGTCTCTACCATCTTTGTACATAGAGACGGAAATTTGTTCTTTGCAAAAGAGCTGAAGCTCAGTTGGATTGGATGGAGGGGATCAGTGAACATCTAATTCCAGCTCTTGCTGCAGGCTCTCAATTGGATACAGGTCTGGACTCTGACTAGGCCATTCTAGCATGATCTAAAACAAGGGTGTCCAAGCCGAATCCAGGAGAGCTACTATCTTCCGATATTTAGATGCATCCATTCTTCAACACAGCTGAATTAAATGAATGCACAGCCAACCATTTAAAATCAATAAAGAACTCTTAGAAGCTGCCATTCTCTCATGCATTTTAAAGACAGCGTTTTTTCCATGGTGATTTGAAGTACTAACTTAACCCTACAAATTGGTCTGCTGGTTTGTTGGTTCAGGTCTAAACTGCAGTGCAAAGATAACAAAAAAGCAACAGTATAACAATGCAGCAGTTGCTTTTTAGTTTAGGACTTTAGAATGTAAAAACAGTAATAGATTTTATTTTAAGTCTCGGATTCCCTTCTCTTCCACTTCACTGCACTTCATGTTGCACACTGAGCACTGCATGCCTGTGCAGAGACCATAAAAGGAGCAGATGCTTAACATTTAAAAACAGACCCCAAGATTACAGAATGGGAACAAATGCCAAAAGCATGATTTATGACATTGTGACATTTACAATGACCTGTTGAATTTATGCAAACAACTGCGAATTTAATGTAAACGTTACCCAAAATCTTTTACATTTGTTTAGATTTCAAACTACCAAACTGGCCATTTTAATGGAGCATTTCTCACCTGCATTTTTCAGAGCTAAAACTGCCCAAGTAACCAATTAAGAAAATTATATATATAATATATATATAGTATATATATACTATATATATATATATATAACTTTTTTTCATAAGGCAGGGGTAGATTTAATTTTCATGTTCATCAGTCATTACCTGATGTGCAAATGGTGTAAAAGACAGGTCTAATTTGGCAATATTGTAAATTCACAGTAATAAAGATGCAACACATGGTTATAATACATATGTATTTAACTGTTGCTGTAAAATGGAGTTGTTCCTAATAAAGTGGCCATAGACCAAGTGTTTTTGAACTCTTCAAAAAGCTCTCAACAGACATCGAAGCACAACAGTTCTGGTGTCTAATTGGATTATCAGTCTGGTTTTGTGGACAGCTTGCATATCTATCTTTACTTTTCCTGTATTCTCTGAAATTAATAGAACATAATTTGCATAATTGGAAAGATTATTTAGGCAAGACGTGTTGAAGACAACTTGTTAAAGTTTAAAGTTAGCATCAAAAAGTGAAGGAAAGTGGATTTAAGTGACTGAATGTGGTATGGTTGTTGGTGCTTGAAGGCCTGGTCTGAATATTTCAGAAACTGGTAATCTAATGGGATTTTTAGTTGCAGCCATCTTTCTGGTGTACAGAAAACAGTCAGAAAAAGAGAAAATATCCAGTGAGCAGTAGTTGTGTGGGTGAAAACGCAGTGTTGATGTCAGAGATAAGTGGACAGACTGCTTTGAGATGTGTAATATCATCTATGAATGCCCATTACATCAAACTTTGAAGTGGGGAAATCTGGTGTGTGGTCAGATGAGTCTTGACTTCAGCTGTGACATTCAGAGGGTCAGGTCAAAGTTTAGTGTAAACAATGAGTGTTAATGGTTCCAGCTGGTGGAGGAAGTGTAATGATGTGAAAGACATGTTTTTGGTTCAACAGGATTCATTTCAGCCTCTTATGGGCAAGATCTTGTTCTTTTGATTATGATCTACATGCTGTGACCTTAGGTGAGGGTTTCCCTAAAGTCTATTGTATACGATATAAAGTTTTTTTTACTTTGATTCAATAAATTTTAGCTCTTTGAAAGTAATCTGGTTGCCAGCTTAGTGTTGCCTTTTATGCAGTTGTTTAACATTGATTGTACTTCTGTTGCAGTTTGAACCGAGAAATGCTTTTCAGTGAAAAGCAGGAGTTTCTTCAAAGTCTTGTTAGTTGGAACTTTACTCACACACCCTCCACTTTAGAGAAAGAAATGAAGCTGTTCTTTAAAGATCCTTCATTCCTGTTTGACCTCTCCTGAGTCTTTTAAGTGAACTCACCGGAGTCTGACCCAGACCTGTTTCAGTCCAATCGCCTCCACATTTTAACACGAGTGCGTCACAGACGAAAGATCCTACAAGGGTTGGGGGGGTGCAAAAAAATCAATCACACCAATTCCTCTTAAAGTTCAAAATGCTGCTGGTTATCTGGCCATCGATCTGCGGCTCCCTCACTCGATTACATGTGGGAATGTTCTGCGGTGCTCACAGCACGGCTGCTGAATTTCCTCTCAAAGCTTGTTTTCTCTCCTTTGAGCAGCACAGAGCACTTACAAGATCAGTAACAAAATCAGCCCCGTCGTGCAACATTGATGCTCACATCGCTTCTCCTCTGCAAGCTGTGAAATTGAAGGTTTTTCTCTAATGAATTTTATGTCGTTATCGATCAGGAGGAAAATTGGGTTATGAAACTACACAATCATTTTGTTCAGTGTATCTCTGTGTACAAATGATTGTCCTTTGTTGCCCCAAGGCTAATGACACTTCTCCAACACCCACCTTCCCAAACAGACTCCTACACCCACCTTCTCAAACAGACTCCTAACAGCTTGTAGTGTTTGCAAAAGGTCTGCAACGTGAAGGATGACTTTCCCTCCTAAAACTGCAGATGAGGCTTGGTTAGGCAACTTAAAGATTTCTCCTGACAAAGAATAATGAGACTATTGATGGTCCTACGAGATATTTACCAAAGTCCACTTTGAAACCACCAGGTTCACTGACACCTGGGGAATTTTAGAACCTGCTAAGAAAGATTAACAAAACTGCAGACTTACACCCATCACTTTCATTGACTGACAATATGATGACTTGTTAGTGAGGAGCTTAAACACAAGTTCACAAACTAGATTCAGCACCAGAGTTCTCTTTAAGCGAGATTCTAGATATCAGTTTTTGTTTTTCATAAAATCTTAACAGGATCATTGAAAGAAAGAGAACGTCCTTTTAACAGACTGAAACCTGAAACAGAACCAATCTTCACTACTGGTTACTGTGAGAGGACAGAAAACAACAATCATTTTAATAAGAATTAATACATCACAGGTAATAAAAGACAATAATTTGACATTACTGAAAAGAATCCTGAACAATGATCCAGAACAACTAACGACAGAGTATATATATGAATAGCATCTGCAAATTGAACTCTCGATAAAAGGTCTGACTGTACCAGTTTAGTTTCTAAAACTACTGGCAATGTATGCGAGGCATCCCTGTTACAGATTCCCTTGACAAAATTCGGTTAAGCTGCCTTCATTTGGAGCACTCGGCATGGAGAGGTGACTAATTCTTCATCAGAGCAGATGGCGATTCTGCATAGTGTGGTATGAGATAAAATGATGTTGTTATTGGGTAATTTACACATCATTTGTGTAGCGCTTCGATTCTGCTGCCATGGCGAATATATTATGACATATACAGGATCCACCAAAAAAAGGTGAGACCCTGAGGTTCTCAAACCAGACCCCCCACCCAACCCCATTAAACCTATTTTCTCTTTTATGAACAGACATACAGTGTTGTGCAAAAGGTTTAGGCAGGTGTGAAAAAATGCTGCAAACAAAGAATGCTTTCAAAAATGGTTGAAAAAAAAGTGTTAAAAGTGTTAAAAAGTGTTAATCATTTATTTTCATCAATCAACAAAATGCAGTGAATGAACAGAAGAGAAATCTAAATCAACTCAATATTTGGTGTGACCACCCTTTGCCTTCAAAACAGCATCAATTCTTCTTGGTCCACTTGCACACAGTTTTTGAAGGAACTCGGCTGGTAGGTTGTTCCAAACATCTTGGAGAACTAACCACAGATCTTCTGTGGATGGAGGCTTCCTCACATCCTTCTGTCTCTTCATGTAATCCCAGACACACTCCATGATGTTGAGATCAGGGCTCTGTGGGGCCATACCATCACTTCCAGTAAGTCTTGTTCTTCTTTATGCTGAAGGTAGTTCTTCATGACTTTGACTGTATGTTTGGGCTCGCTCACATTTTGTAAATTGATAAAAAATAAACAATCATTGTTTATATTTCTGAAAGCATTCTTTGTTTACAGCATTTTTTCACATCTGTCTAACACTTTTGCACAGTACTCTATTTATCACAATTAACCAAGGTCTGAAACAAAAATTATGAGAAAAAAAACAGATATGAGTATGAACGCTCTGTCTGCATAATTATAACTGTCTAACTAAAGAGCGAAGGATAATTAGTTGTGTTTCATTGCCCTAAAGGTTCCCACATCTGGACGAGCAACTTATTATGTCTCCTACAAGAGAGAAGCCTTCATACAAATCAAACTGCCCAAGTATTCCCTGCCGAAGGTAAGCTGCAGCACATTTTCACTTGTTGAACTCATAGAATGTTTTTCACTTCTAAATGTCAGAAGAAATTAATCATGCAGTTAATTAGGTTTGTCCACATTTCTCAGCATTGAACGTTTACACTTTCAAAGGAAAGAACTGATGTCAAAGACCTGCTTCAGTTGTTTTATTTCAGTAAAATATGGCATATTGTCCTTTCAAAGTCTTGGTGCGTCTCAGTGTGGGAGATACAATCCAGTATGTCTACAGCCATCTATATTCATACCACAACATTGATCTCCTGACCAATCCCATAGGGTCAACATGTTCTAATCCATCACCTCTGTGCTCCAGTCATAACTCCTCTTATCTCTCTTGCTGCTTCCTGAAAGGATTTACACATCGTCAGTACTGACGGGAAGCAGGTGTTTGCAGCAGTGCAGGAGTGGAACCAGAACGACACCTACAACCTCTACCTGTCTGACACTAGAGGGATCTACTTTACCTTGGCCATGGAAAATGTCAAGACAACAAGAGGCATCGCTGGGAACCAGATGTTGGACCTTTATGAGGTACATTGCTATTAAAATGTTTAAGTATTTTTCCGCTTCCGACCGGGTCGTGGGGGCAGCAAACTTAGTAGAGACACCTGACGTTCCTCTCCCCAGACACCTCCTCCAGCTCCTCCGGGGGGAGCCCAAGGCGTTCCCAGGCCAACCGAGAGACATAGTCCCTCTAGGGTGTCCTGGGCCATCCCCTGGACCTCCTCCCGGTGGGACGTTCCTGGAACACCTCCAGAGGAATGCGTCCAAGAGGCATCTGGTATAGATGCCCGAGCCACCTCAACTGGCTCCTCTCAATTTGGAGAAGCAGCGGCTCTACTCTGAGCTCCTCCCGGATGGTCGAGCTCCTCACCCCTTTCTAAGGGAGTGCCCTGCCAGCGTACTAGTTTCAGCTGCTTGTATCCGGGATCTCGTTCTTTCGGTCATGACCCAAAGTTCATGGCCATAGGTGAGGGTAGGAATGTAGACTGACTGGTAAATCAAGAGCTTTACTTTTCGGCTCAGCTCTGTCTACACCACAACGGACCGGCACAGCGTCTCCATTACTGAGACAGCGGCACCGATCTGTCTATCGATCTCCCGTTCCCCTAGATACTTGAACTCTTCCACTCAAGGCAGGAACTCTCCTCCAACCTGAAGAGGACAAGCCACCCTTTTCCGGTCGAGAACCACTTGGACTTGGAGGAGCTGATCTTCATCCCAACCACTTCACATGGGCTGCCGAACCGCCCCAGTGTTTGCTTGGGGTCTTGGCTTTTTTAGGGGGGGTCAGCAGGATCACGTCATCTGCAAAAAGAAGAGACGAAATATCTTGGACCCTAAACCAGACCCCCTCCGGCCCTTGGCTGCACCTAGAAATCTGGCCATGAGTTATGAACAGGACCGATGACAAAGGACAGCCCTTCTGGAGTCCAACATGCACCAGGAACAGGTCCGACTTGCAGCTGGCAATGCGGACCAAACTCCTCCTCTGCTTGTACAGAGACCGGATGGCCCCTAATAAAGGGCCCCCACTCCATTCTCCGGTGCCCTTCCCCCCCCCCAAGGGGCCCCACGAGGGACACAGTCGAATGGCCTTTCCCTCCAGGTCTGCAAAACACTTTGTGGACCCCAGTTTGGGCAAACTCCCATGAACCCTCGAGTACCCCTGCAGAGGGTGTAGAGGCCCCCCCCCCTGGTCCAGGGGTTCCACGGGGGGACGAAAAACCCACACTGCTCCTCCCCTGAACCCCGGCCGGGTTCGACTATTGGCCAGACTCTCCTCTCAAATACCCTCCGGAACCCCCTTACCAGGGAAAAAGCTGAGGTTGTGTCCCCCCCCTATATTTTGGAACACACCCTCCAGTCACCCCTTTTAGAAGGGGGACCCCCCCGGGGTTTTTTGCCAGTCCCAGAGGCACTGTCCCCCGACAACCACGCAATGTTGAAGAGGCGTGGTAACCATGACAGCCCCACAACATCCAGAGAATTGAGGCACTCAAGGGCGGATTCCCCATCCCCCCCCCCCATCCCCTGCCAACGGGGGAGCCTTTTTAAAAACCAAACCCCCGGTGACTTCAGCCTGGTTGATGGAAAGAGTTCCCAAACCTGAGCCCCCAGCCACCTCTTCCACCAGGGAATGCGTGATGGCAGGACTGAGGAGATCCTCAAGACCCTTTTCCTCCCCCCCCGATAATGTCCCCAGTCGAGGTCAGCAGCTCCCCCCCCCCCCCCTAAAACATTGTTGGCAAAGGCCCCTGCCCCCCCCCCTCCTGAGGCGCCCCTTTTGGGTTGCCAGAAACACTTTGAGACTAACCAGTAGGCCTTTCCCATGGCCCTCACCGAACCTTCCTCCCGGGCCCCAAGTTTTTCCCCACTGCCCAAAGCCCAGCCCCATGGCAACCACTTTGGCTTCACGGCCCCATGGGAGACCCTATGGCAAACAGGCTCTGGACAACATAGTCTCTAGGACAACATAGCCTCTGGGATCATTCGAGCACTCAAACCACTCCACCACGTTAAGGTGGCGGTTCAAGGAGGGGGGTGGTAGTTTAAGTAGGGGATTTTCTCCTTAATTTCTCTGTTTAATATGATATATGCATTCTGAGAAAGGCACTGGTAAAAGTAAAAATACAAACAAACATGAAAGAATGTATGAGAACATTAGCTATTGAAACTAAATTTGGACAAATACCTTTGAAATGACGTAAAATACTAATATGCAGTATATGCAAGTTTATATACAGTATAAACTTCTTCACAGAACAAACCACATAGGACAAACGATGCTCAAAATGAGCTTTTCATCATCTAACACAAGTCCAAACTGCATGAGATGTTTGATGACTATCTTTGTGCACTTAGATAAAAGGTTTAGGTCAGAAAACAGATGGCATTTTGATTCGAAAAGCCCTTTTCTAAATGTGTAGAAAATACTTTTTATAACAGATAAAAACCCTGCTGATGAGAACAAAATGGCGGTCCCAAACAAAAAACAAAATCAGTGAATGTTTTCTGAACATGTTCAATGATGGTACAGACGTACCTCTGGAAACAGGACTGAATGAGAAGTGTGACTGCGGCAGGTGCCAGATTCCCCCACAGAGTTGCCTCAGAGTTTTTTTTAGTGGACAGGTTTCCATAACAGGCTGTGCTTGTCCATCTTCCTGAAAGCAGACATATACAGTTTGGAAAAAAAACTGTAATGTGACTCAATGCTATGAAACTATGGACTCGACCTGGTTAGCTTGCAGGCTACCTACTTTATATATTTGCATTCATAGCGGTAGAGTTCACTTCCATCCCTCCACGTTTCCCTGTGAACCTTGTTTATCACTTCAACACTGGCAGGTGTGATAGAGGGAGTGGAGGAAGGAAGTGAGATATTGGCCAGCTGCAGTGGCAGCGGGGTGGTAATTAACAATGCTATTACTTCTCCTGCCCAGACTGTGGTTATGTGCGCTGATTGTGAGTGCAGCTCCCATTTCCATGCAGCACTGCTTGATTTCTGTGGTGGGAGAGAGCACACAATGCAGCTTTCAAAAGATGCATGCAAACAGCTGAGAAACAGTCTGAAAGTACCTGGGCTGTTTTTAGAGGCAAATAGATAACTAGAATAAATACATCATTAGCAAGGAGCACAAATAAAAGGAAAAATGGTCCAGGAAAAGGCCCTGCCAACCGATGTAAACAAGTTTGGATGAATTATGCTGTAGTTTACTGACACCTGATGAGTTTGGAATAAACCTGCGAGAAACATGTTGCAGCTGATTCTACCAGAGTCAGCTCTAATAACAGGTGTGAGCAGAGACTGTTGGAAAGCGAGCAATTCTTCTGAAAATCATTTTCTGTCTTTGTGTCATGATTTTTCCCAGACTGAAGGGCCCCTTTAGGAGGCCAGCTGTGGTTCCTGGCTGGCATTTCCAATGGAAGAAATTAACACGAGCACAGAAGCCGATTGATTCTGCTGTACCCCTACAACCGCTGAAGAAAAACTGTGACCTATAAGATGCTTTTCACATGTCAAGCAGCCAAACAGTCTTTATTTATAAAGCACTCCTCGTTCACGATGAGAGCAAAGCAAAATGCTTCTTCTGCACAAGATAAAAACAGGAGGCAACAACAAAGCACCCAAAAAAAAGTAATGAGGTTAAGAAGACTGAACATAAGGAAGAAAAAAATGTGCAGAAATGTGTAGTTAACAGACGAGAAGTTTGTTGGATGAAACGAGGAAACTGTGTAGATAATAGGAGGGAGACAATAAAATAGGGGTTCAAAGTGCAGCCCGTGGGCCAATTGCCAATTATTTACCATAATTTTGCTTTAATTCACTTTCATGGTCAATACGACAATGAGCATCCAATGAATTTTGCTAAAGTATAAGACTTGGAAGAAGCCATTTATTAAACTTGCCTAAATACGTTTTTGAAGAAAGTGAGACCAATTTCCTGTTGTATTTGCTGAGATTCTGAAAAGTTAAATCCAAACCAAGACAAGAGAAAAGCATCAACCTCAAAATATTAGTACACATTTCTAAAAGAAGGTTACATTCAGATCTATTTTCTACAAAAATCTGACTGCGTTATTTCAATAAAATATTTTGTTTATTTTCTTGTTGTCCAGGTAAAACGAAGAAATTTCACAGCAAAATTATTTTTGTATTTGCATTTCAAAAAATCTACTTTTTGTGGCTCATGAGCACTTTTATTTTGGCCCAGATGGGAAAAAGTTTAAACTATGTCTTAAGGATGAGCCAAATATGGACTTTAACTGTAGTTGAAGCATTGCTACATCTCCAGTTTTGATACTATCCTAAACAACAGAGTTTATGCAAAGCAGTTTATATCCTGCTATTAAACAAGGCAGGATGCCGTCATGGAGCTGAGACTCATGTTGTTGGTAAGAGAAGACATGCAGCTCCATCTTGTGCTTCTTGCCAAAGGTACTCAGTTATTTTCCCCTCAGAAGAGAGCATTAAAGTTTTCTTACTCCACACTGAAATTTGCACAATTACCTCTTCCCTTACTGGAATGATTTTATTGTTAGTCAGACTTGATAGGAGCAATTTGTGTAATCAGAGGCCTTTTGTTGGAAAACTCCTTCAGTGTTGACATCAGGGCTCTGCACACCTTTTGAACTTCCCAGCGCTAAGGGCTGGTTTATCAACAGACATTTATCTTTTAACTTCTTTTGACTTTCCCGTTAACAGCTCCAGTTGATTGATTAAAGACACGGAGTAGGATGTTGTCTGTGAAAATCTGTAATTACATGCTGATTCTGGCGATGGTCTGACTCCTCCTGTCTGTGTGTTCCTGGCGGCGCACTTAAACTCATAAAGGCGTTAAAATAGTAAATGTGTCCTAAAATATGACTTATTTGTCTCACTTTAAATAATCGGTGATCCCCTGCTGTTTACAAAAATGCTGCGCCTCTAAAGAAATGCATCCCCATAAGATCAGCAGCAGTGTTATGATCTGCAGAAGATACATCGAACGCATTTATTGAATTCAACGAGAAGCTGCTCACCAATGCAGCAACAACAGGATGATAAATGAGGAGGCTGTCAGACCTTTAAAAGCCAAAGGAGAAACTGAGACTGGCTTTGTCCTACAAAATATCAGGATACTGCATTGATCTCATTATGTAAACTGTAGATAACTGTTATTTTATAAGAACATCAGAAGTGATTACTCTTAAAGCGTTTACCACTCATCTACAGTTATTTTTTTGCTAGTTTTAAAATCTTTAGTTAATCTTTTGCCCGTTAAACCCTAAGGGTTTAAGAAGCAATTTCCGCCTGAAATTACATACCTGAAATAATCAAATATAGGTCCCCAGTTATAAGGCCTACATGCAAACTTTTGGTACCTGTGTAAAGGTAAGACATAGAAGGATATTTTTTAAGTGGAAGCACTATCACATGGTATGGTGTCATTCCATCTCTTCTAAAAACCAGTGGCACCTCCTTTTTGGTGGTTTGTAATAAAATGACGATCATTCCGCCTTCAGAATAAAGCCAAAATGGGTCCCATTGAAACATTAAGAACTTTAGAAATAAAATTAAGCCCATGATTATTAATACCCCTGACTGAGTAAGGTTTGAAGTAATCATTTAATTTTACCAACCTGTTAGTTCTGACTGGTAGTAATACTAATATTCTGGGGGGTCCTGCCAGAGTCCTGTCTTTAATCTTATGTAGAACCTGTGGTGGGAGCAAAGGTTTAGAGGGATGGCAGAGAGGTCTTCCAACCTTAAAGGCTTGGACCTTATCACCAAAGATTAATTGTCAAAATACCAGTGGAAGCATGCAACCAGCTGCTCAGCAAGATTAGATAGGATTTAATTGACCTTATGTTGAAAAAGTCAATTTAAATGAAAAAAAATATATTTATATTTATTTTACATTGTTTCATCTTCTGAGACAACCCTGTCTCATTTCCTATCATGGACAGCCTTCATGGTCAAAATAAAAATAATTATAAATTAAATATGTTTTGTTTTTTTATTAGCTCTTGAGGCTGGACTTTGGCCACACACAACAGATACATCTGTCTGTAGATGTTTTACCCTATAGAACTTGTTGAAAATGCTCATTATGAAGGCAGGTGGTTTGTTGATGTAATTTGTCCTGTTCTACCTGGCACGGCTTTCTGTATTACTCACCCCAGTCTTACAAAAGAAATCTAATCTCTGTAAGTTTTTCCCGGTAAAATAAAGGTTGAATACAATAAATAAATGAACCAAAGATTTTAAATAAAAAACTCAAATAAACTGTATTCAAATTGTTTTTGACGGCAACAGATTTCTCTGTGGCCCCTTGGTAATACAGGACACTTTTCCTTCATCATTAATTCAACATTACTTCTTTTTACAACTCAGCAGATTTGGCTACAAGAGTCTTTAGTAACACACATCTTGCTCTGCTAAAGATTTTTTTTTTTTTTTATTGAGATGTTTGCTAACATTAGTTACTTTTCTGTCTGAGTTGACATGCCTTGTTGACAGTATGACACCTAATGTGTTCTCTTTGCACTTCTGACTAATTGTGTGCTGACTGGACTTACAGAAAATGTGTTTGCTTGTTTCATTGCTCATTTTCCAGACTGAATGTGGATTGACTTGTTCTGTCAGGAGCTGGACTAGAGTCCATATTTAGAGAAAGGGAGGAATGAGGTGTTTGCGTTAATCTGTCCCCTAGAGGTGAGAAGTGTTTACAATGGTAAGAAAGATAGAAACCTTGTGGTATTCTGCACCACAGCTAGAAGCACTAGAAGCAGTAGCTGTGGTGTAGGATATGTTAGAGCAGAGCGGTTAGGCAACAAGGCTGCTGGGTACTATTTTCCCAACAGGCAACAGCCCTATCCCCCCCTACCCAATACCACCACCAGGAGCTGTCGCGTGGCAGTCATCCCCCAGGCGGGAGAACCCCAGGAGAACTTGGGCTAGCCATGTTCACTTAGTGCCCCTTCAGTCACCCAGGCCCCCCTTGCATCAGCTCCAACCTGCAGGAACCAGCAGGCCTAAGCAGCCCTTGACAACACCCCTGGATGTAACATATAAAATGGAAAAAGGAAGGGATGAATTGACAATACAAAAAAGGTACAAATAGGGTTAAAAATTTGTAATGAGGTGAACTAAACCTATTTAGAGACTGTTGTTTGTAAAATTTGGAGAAACAACAAACATAAAAATGGACATTGGTGGTTTTTTTAAGTTAAATCTCTGACTGATGCTCTAATCGATTTATTTGCAGCAGAAGTTGATCTCATCTCTGCTTGCATGCTGCAGGGCGTCACCAAGCTTCGTTTGAGTTTCGTTTGCCTGCACACAGACTCAAACTTCGGAGTAATCTGTCCTGCCCGCATCCTTCACTGTGTTACACAAAAGTCGTGTAGGTGTAAATGATGGATGGAAAGAAAGGCATGCTGGTGGATGTGCACAATTTTCTGATTGTGTGTGTGAAGGAGAGAAAAAGCGAGTAGGTGGAAGCAATAAATAATAACTGCAGCGATTGACATGTCTGGTTGGATCAGAATGGGGAGACCCTCATTAGCTGCATTCATCTTGAGCACCATGTATCTCTGACAGTGTCAAATGTGCAGCCTATTAGTGCCACTTATATAGATGTGGCCCTGCAGGGAGGGAAGCACATCCAAGCAGAGCCCTTCACTATGGCAACCACTCGGAGGGACTGTGTCATTCCCATCACATAACTCACTTTGCTTTGGTTCACGGATACGTCTGTTACTTGAAAGATAGATTTTGATGAGATAGGTGACTGTTGGGGATGTTTTTGTGTTTGGGTGTTTTGGTGTCAGAACACAGAAAGAGTCCCCAAACATTTTTTTGGTCTGGCAGCTTTTTGGGTAGAAACATTCTTGAGCTGAAAGGTTCAGATGACTTTCTGAGGGTCTGGATGTTATTCTTGTGTGACTGAGAGAAAACAGACTCTGATGGGAGTGCTGGAGCTGCTTCTTCATCACAGAAAACCTACCTGTCAGGGGAATTGATGGAAGTGTTAGATGTATACATAAAAAAAAATCTCTTTTGGACTTGAAAATTAAAAACAAAGAAATTTGAGATCTTTTGTGTCTGTGTCCATTAGGTGGCTGGAATCAAAGGAATGCTCATTGCAAACAAGAAGCAAGACAACCAGGTGAAGACCTACATCACCTACAATAAAGGCCGGGACTGGAGGCTCCTTCAGGCGCCTGCTGCAGACCTGGATGGGAACGACATCCATTGCATCCTGGTAAAGCACTGAACTGGATATGTCCTGGAGCTCAAACCCTCATTCTGCTCATGTTTACATGTGGTGAGAATATGCCAGGTGGAACATTGCCAGGCATAATTAGAAATAATGATTTATAGTTTACAGCTTCTCTCCATTGTAAAGCATTCAAATAATAAGCCATTAGTTGTAATTAAGTTACAACTAGGCTGTTTTTTTTTCATTAAATCTCACAATGTGTTTGGCATCAAACTTGAGTGCAAATGTATTTGTACACATTTATAGCTGAAGGGCACACCTGAGGGGACACTGACTGTAGGAGCAACCTGCAGCAATCTGCCATTAAGTGTATAAAACAAAAACAGAAGCTTCTTCTCAAAACGGAATCTAGACAGCAGCACTTTGTTTCCACGTTCTACACAACAGCCTGCCGGAGAAAATGTTCTGGTTGCAAAAAAGTCACAGAAACTCAGGTCACATCTACTTTTACTTTCAGCTTTACCAAACCTTTTGTGATGTAAGATGTAGTAAGAAATTTTTAGTTTGGTAAATTTCGTCTTTGTTGTAACAATGCTTGTTGACAATAAATGCTTTACAGTTTGAGAGACTGTTTATTATTCCTTAAATTATGCCATATTTGCAAGATTAATGTAGTCATAGGTGGATTTGAATATGAAGGTTATACCCATGAAAAACTTGCCAAATCCTTTCTGCCAATGCCAAACATTTGTTGGTGGAGGCAGCCTCTCCTTCACTGGGAGATACATGCCAAGTCATTGGGGACAATCTCAAAGCAGAGGTACATTGAATGAGATTCTACAACCAATGTTGACCCAAAATCTCCACCTACTGAGTTCTATCATCCAAGATGATAACACTCACCCCCCTCAGAGTGGGGTTTATCAGAGACTACCCCCAAATTTGGGAGTGGAGCGAATTAAAAGGCCTGTCCGCAGTCCTGACCTTTACCCCACTGGACTCTTATGGGATTAGCTTGAGCGTGCTGGAGTGTGTCACCAAGCTTGTGATCAATGTGAGGAGGAGGTGCCAGACCGTGGTGGCTGTCAACAGCTCTCCCATGCAGTACTGAGGGCCCGGTTTGTTAAATGAAATAAATGGTTCAAGTTAGTACGTCTTCCCTATTCCAGCTTCAATCTTTACAGAGAATTTTAAAAAAGGGAGCAAAAGAAAAGAAAGGAAGTACAAAATATATAAAAATAAACTTATTAATATCATTAGAATCTCCAGAAAGGAATAATAAAACATCACAGATTAATAAAAACCACATTAAAGGAATATTATTAGAAATGGATTTGACAAAATAATGTACCCTGATTATTTTGTTGAAAATGAAAAAAAATTACAAAAGACATGAATGAAGCAGATAATGGGTTTAATATTTTTTTGTAAAGGTATGGCCAGGTTGTCTGAAAAAAATATGTGCTTTAAAATGTGGTCTAAGAAAAAAACAAGCTCAGTTTTCTTAGACATATAGAAGAAAAATAAATGATAAAAACTGTGCAAAATGTAAAAATAAAACATGTTGGCTGTTTGAAATGATATTGATATGATGACTGTAAAAAAAAAGTAACTGGCACATATTTGTAACTAGTCGTTTTACATTAGATCATTTCCAAATAAAATGAAAACAGCTAAGGTAATACCCTTTAAAAAGCAGGTGACATTTTACTAATTACAGGCCTGTTTCTTCATTATCTCAGTTCTCCAAGATTCTAGGAAAACGTTTAGGAAACAAAGTGTGTACAACAATGAGAAAAATATGCACAACGGTCAGTGACTTGAATTCATGGAACAGTATAGATGAGGACATGAAACGGTGTATGAATATAAATCAATTAATCCCTACTGCAAAAGTATATGGATGTCACAGAGTTTTAGCACACTGTGGAGGTCTGTTGGTATACTGTTCAGGGAGGTTGTAGCAGTGCAGTATATGGAGCATGACTGGATGCGGGGGTTGTGTGGTGTACATATAATGGATTATATAGTATAGAGAAAGGTGTTGTTGATTGTTTTGCTAAAGATCAGTGTAGCTGTATGAATATCTTTTTGGAGCCTGTAGATAGAAACGATGGTGTAGACTGCATGCCAAAAAATAATTAATATTAGGAATTGCTGTAATTGTAACATAGAGGACAAATTTGATGTGTAAATATTTATAACATTTATAATGTGGGACGTATTTGATTCTACATCCTAGACTGAAATGCACAATGTATGCGCTGGATGGGTCAACTGGGATAGGACTTAATAGGCAGTGGCTTCTTCCTACTCCTGACATGATGTGAAGTTTTGGTTTGGTGTTTGTTTACTTTCATTTAGTCAGGTGTTTTTCCTGTTTACTTCTGGTGATGGTAGTTTTAGTTTTGAAGTGTATTTTCTGCCCTGTCCTTCGTATTTCTGTTCTTAGATCTGTGTTCTGGTTTCTGCGTTTACAGTTTGTTCTTCGTCTAGCTCCTCTAGGTCCTCATTTTTCCCTATCTGGTTCACCTCTTCTCTCTGCTTCCCTGCCTCCTTGTCTCACCTGTTCCCTGTTCCTCTGATTACCTGCTCTATTGTTTCATGCCCACCTTTGTCTGTATTTAAGTTTGCCTTCGTCCTTTGTTCCACCCGGTGTCGTTATGTCTCTTCCATGTCCTTGTGATATGTTGCTTTGATGTCTCCTTTGGGATTCTTGCACAGTATCGGATCCTGTTTGGTTTCAGTTTTGAGGTTGCCTTGTTTTCAGGAATATGCTGTACACCTGCATCTCGCCTGCACTGACTCTCTGAACCTCGAGAATTAAAGAAGGAGTTTGATCCCACTCTGCTCTCTCCGTGCTTGTCTGCCTCTGGTCCACCACACAAGAATCTTATTATGACAACTCCCTTTCAAACTGAATATTAAACTTTTGTTTGATTATTATTACTTTTATGTTTATGTTCAAAATAAATATTTAAATTCAAAATTTAATTCTAGTTAAATAACCTAATCCTTTAGATGGTACCAAATAGATGTCAGTAGCAGAAGAACCTGTTTACCATTGGGAGAGGATTTGGCAAGTTTTATGTGTGAAACCTACTAGCTCATCTCTGTTGCTCAACACACAAATACATTTTCCTTACAAATGTGGCACTATGTAGGGGAAATAACCAGGCTTTCCAATGGTAAAATATTTATTGCCATGAAGAATTGCTGCAACAAAGAAGTAATCAACCACAAAGGTAATAGATGCACATTTCCCTACTTTCTGTGCAAAGTTTAGAATTTTATAGATTTTTTAATCGGCGCAAGATGTGCAATTTGTAAAATGTGTTCCCAGGTAGATCAGGGTCTGTGCAATGTAAATAGAACTGATGCATTGGGGAAGGCACCTGTTATCACTTCCCTGTAGCTTTTTTAGCCTTTTGAATAACAATATATCCAAATAATAGGGCATTGTGTGGAGAGCCTATGTTAATGTTATTCCATGAAATGCAGTTACTACCAAGGACTGGATGGCGAGAGGGAAGTCTTTGTTGTGCTTGAAGATCTTTTTTCAGTTTCTGTTGCTGAGCAGAGATGCTAAAGACTGCAGCGTCAGGGACTTGCTGAAATTCAGTTAACCCAATATTTCCAATAACTCACTTTTTGGGGTATACATATTGAGCTGATCTGACCTAACAGGGGCTTGAAACCGTGTTAAACTCCCATCTCTGCACACTATGGAATGGAGACATTTGATGAATGCGTGGAGACATGTTTGCTGGGTGGCTGGGTCCAGATTAAGGTTTGCCTAAAAACACAGCAGAGCCACCTTCATTGTGAGGGTGCTCGATCATCAGGCGTTAAGAAATGCAGGTTATTTAAGGGCACCCCTACCAGGTCATTCAGTGAGTCACTGGTGATTGGGAAGGAAAGCAGGTGGCCAGATGACCGCACCAGAGACCTTCCTCTCACATATGAGGTTGGTTATTAAACAGCTGGGTATAGAAAATGTTTGTGACAACAAGAAAGTTAAAGCAGTAAAGGCAAAGTGTGTGGGTAGAGATTGAATCGCATGACATCATCTTAGACTTGAGGCAGAAAAAATTACAGTATGCAACCATAAACAGAATTCAATACTGTATCAGTCCCTACAAGTCTCAGGTTGTTGGTCAAAATTATGTTGTTCAGAAATTCATTCATTTTAATTCGTAATTTCAGTGTTGATGACACCGCATCACAACTAATGATTGACTTTAGACTTGCTCTCCACCTTCTGGCCAAGCGTGCCGCGGCCCGGCCCGCGGCATGCTTGGCCTCACAGTACCCGTCAGCCACTTCAGGAGTCCCACAAGCCAACCACAGTCAATAGGACTCCTTCAGCTTGACACCGTCCCTTACTGCCGGTGTCCACCACTGGGTTCGGGGATTGCCGCCGCGACAGGCACAGCAGACCTTACGGCGGCAGCTACGGGCAGCAGCATCGACAATAGATGCGGAGAAGATGGTCCACTCGGACTCTGTCTCCAACATCCCCCGGAATCTGGTCAAAGCTCTCTCGGAGGTGGGAGTTGAATACGTTCCTGGCGAGGGCTCTGCCAGACGTTCCCAGCAGACCCTCACTATGCGCTTGGGCCTGCCAAGTCTGTCCGGCTTTCTCCTCTTCCAGCGGTTCCAACTCACCACCAGGTGGTGATCAGTGGACAGCTCAGCCCCTCTATTCACCCGAGTGTCCAAAACATTCGGCCGAAGGTCTGACAATACGACTTTGTCGGGGAATTAAAGAACGTTCTAGAAAGACCATATCTGGCTGCTGAGATGTAATTTACTTATCAGTCATATCAGGTTTGATTCAGGTTCAAATCCAGTCAAACAATATTATTTTTATATGAATTTATTAAATGATAGTTTCCAGCTATAACTACCTGTCTAAAGAGCAAAGTCCATCCATGTCTTCTATTTGTCCGAGATCAGATATACTAGGTAACAGGGTAGGATGGAAATCCAGTCATATATCTCACCATTGAGACTTGGTACTAAGCCAAGGATTTCCAAGGCGAGAAGTGAATTTTATAGGTCTTCCAACCAGTTTAGGGTGTCCTACCGCTGGGATGTACCAGGAAAACCTCCAAAGCTCCTGCTGGGTGAAAGACCTCCTTACCTTATCTCAAAGGCAGAGCCCGGCCACATCATGGAGGAAGCAAATTTCAGATGCTAGTATAGAGAAAACGTCTTCTTGGTCTAGAGCCATTCATCATGACCAAAATTGATGGCTCGTACTAAGATTGGACCAGAAGAAAGAACAGAGGTTTGTCTTTCAGCTCAGCTCTTTCATCACCACAACAGAGTGGAACAACAACCTCATTACAGCAGACAAAGCCCCCATCCATTCATCAATCTCCTGCTCATCCTGCCAAAACTCTTAAGCAAGGCTGAGTAAGACACTAAGATACTTGAGGCAATGACTAATCCTTGACAAAGAGGGAGTATTTCACTTTTTTCCATTGAAGAACTATAATCTTAAACTTTATTCTAAAAAAGGAACATGTCTCATAAAGGTAACCAACAGACTGCAATAAATATTCCCTTCAGCTCAGCAGTTTTCCTTTTAGGAGACACTCTGCAACAGCAGGAAAAGCATCCAACTCCAGTTCCTGGTGGGCAGGCGTCTGCCCTGACCTGTTGGGGTGAGACCCAAGCTGAGAGAGAAACCATTAGCAGATGAGAAAATTAGGTAAAATTGGTGCCTGAGTGGCAGATCCAGATCGACTGCATGTGTTAACATTCTGTCCTCATTAGACAGCCTCCCCACTACTAAAACTAACAGGCTGACTGTTAGGAGAAATCATGTTTTGAGACATTAGTACAACTTCATGCTGCTTAAGAGGTGATTTCAGGATCAATCCGAGTGGCTTCCAGGTTCCCTGTGATTGCACATTCATGTGACATTTTAATTACTGCCATAGATTCCTTTTGATTACCCTGTTCAGTCCCACTGCTTTGATGTCCTTACAGCAGTGACATGCTGTCTGTTGCTAAGATGAAAGCAGACATTGTTTTTCTGCACTGTGAGCAATTGTAATTGTATTCTGTTGTGTGCATGCCTCCGAGGCTCGCCTTCATACTTTAATGCAAATTCATCGCTCTTTGTATTAATGACAGATTAAAGGCAATTAGCAAAACTTGTGAAAGCACAGTTTGTTCTTCTTGAAGACTAACAGATCCTAATGTTGCTTGTTTTTTTTTGTAGTTCATGTTTTTTCCAATAAAAGATCTGTATTTTTCATCTGAGGAAGTAAATAAGTTGATAATTTATCACATTTTCAGGTAATATTAGGTAAACCTTGCTAGTAGTAGTTGGAACCCCATTTTGCCTTCAGAAGTGCCTTAGTTCTTTGTGGCATACATTCAATAAGCTTTTTGGAAACACTGCTTTAAATAAGGGATTTTAGTCCATATTTACATGTTAAAGTCACATAGCTGCGGCAGATTTATTGGCTGCACATCCACGGTGCAATCCCCCGTTCTACCACATCTCAAAGCTGCTCTCTTGCATTGAGATCTGGTAACCGTGGAAGCCATTTGAGTACAGTGAACTCTTTGTCATGTTTAAGAAACCAGTTTGAGAGGATTTATGCTGAGTGACGCAGTGCATTATTCTGCAGCCAACTATAATTATTAATCCGATGGGTACACTGTGAAAATAAAGCTGTTCCTTGTTCTTCAGAGGCCCAAAGTATGGGAAGAATCTATTCTGCAAATTTTTACACCACCAGTCTGGACCATTAATACAAAGCAGGATGGTTTCATGTTTTTTTGTTGTTTGTGCCAAATTCTGACCCTAACATCTGAATGCTGTAGCTGAATGTTAGTTGACTGCTGCAGTCTTCTGCTGCTGTAGCCCTTCAGCTTCAAGGTTCCACATGCTTTGCATTCAGTGATTGTATTCTGCATACCTTGGGTGCGACAAGTTGTGAAAAAAGTGACTGTTGCCGTTCTATCATCTTGAATCTGGCTGTCCATTCTCCTTTGACCACACCACTGCTTCTCATTAAATATGTTCTCTTTTTCAGACCATTCTGTGTACACCTGAGAGACAGTTTTTTTGTTACAATCTCAGTCGTTCAGCATTTTCCTAAATACTCAAATCTGACGGTGTAGTACTAACCACAATGCCACAATCAAGGGCACCTAAATCTTCCTTCTTTTCCATTCTGACAAGGTTTGAACTTCACCACATTTTGATGCATAAAAGCATTAAGTTGTGGCCATTTGATAACTTTTTTCTTTTTCTTTGAGCTCTTCTTTTATTGCATGTAATATTTCAAATCTTTTTCAGCCTTTTTGTTCCCTTCATCTCCAACTTCAAATGTCAGAGAACCCTTACGTGTCAGGGACGATCTCCACCAAGAGTTCTGCTCCGGGCATCATTTTTGCCACAGGTGAGAAAAAAACAGTGAACATGGAATAGATTCTAATGAAAGCTGTAACATTAGGATGAAAAAGTCATAGTTTCCATTTTGCAAGTATGTTGTTCAAGTTATTGGCCGAATCATGTCCTCTTAACTCACCCTAATGAAAACAGTCTGTGTGTAATTCATCTGTATAATGTGTTTTACTTAGTGAATTGGGTTACTGAAATAAATGAACTTTTTAATAATCTTCTAATTTATTGAATGGGTCTGTAGTCATCGAGTAATGTATATGTTCCCAAAGTGACTTGGTTCATGTGTCTGCAAATGCAAAAGAATAAAGAAAAATGACACAAAATTGATCTTTTAGCACAAGTTGCTTTTTGAAGGATTGCACATTTATGATGAAGTGTGTTTTTTCTTACGTTTATAAAAATGGTGACTAAAAAATCCCCTCTGCTGCCTGGACTGTTTATTGTGCACGCCTGTGCTTGTTTCGCTGGCTGGGACATTGTTTTGGGACGGCAATTCACTTTGCCTGCTGCACCTCTTAAGACATCTGCTGGTGCAGAAATTATTTTACCAACGTGACAAACATCATCCAGATCAAACACATGTTTATGTACTGAGCCCTGGCCAATATTGTGGAGCAGATCAACTCAATAAAAACCAGTTTGCCCACTGCAGGCTCACTAGAAAAAACATTAGAGGCTTGAATTGTAAGTCTGCAACCCTGCTACAAGCAGAGGAGTCTCCTGCATATCCTCCATTAAAGGGTGTATCCAGAGTGATCCAGGTATCTAACCTGGAACATAAATCCCCAAAATGCTATGGTTTGTTGCAGCTCTTGAAGCATTTTATCTGTGTGATCTCATTTTTGTTTTGATTGTCATATACTCATTTCCACTGCAGGAAATATTGGAGCAGAGCTGTCTTACAACAACGTTGGCATGTTCGTATCATCGGATGCAGGCAATAGCTGGAGACCGGTGAGATACGCATCAGCATTTACACAAACAGCTCCCACAGCTGGGAAGCAGCATTAAACTTTGACAGTTTGTTACACTGTTTAGTGAGTACAATAGCTCAATTAAATGCAGGTTTACTGTTTGTTAAACGGTATACAAAGTTAAAGAATGATAAAGACAACTGGGCGTCCACTGCTTCTGAAATACGAGTTTTATACATTTTAGCTGCAAGACAACCTACTTTCCAAGCTGCTTGGCTGTTAACAAATCAATTCTTTAGCTGCCTTTGATCCGCACAACAGTATGCCTATAAAATTGACCTTGGCTTCATGGAATAACTGACAGACAACCGTTTTGTTGGTTGAAGCACCGCTGCTCCCACTTCCTGCATAACTGCACTGCTTTGTACTTCTCTTAGTGGCTCATAGGCCTAGCAGTTTCAGGCTGCCTCTTTAGTCATCAAATCACCAGAGGCAGGCGAGGCAGCTTAGGCCCAGCTTAAACGAAGCTGTGGTAGCCACGGCTAATTAGCGTATGGCTAATTATCAGTAATGCTCTCTCAAACAGAAGGTGTGCATAAATTGTTTAATAATTCACTATTTCCATAATTTTACATTAGAAGAACTATGTTTTCAATTTTTTTTCTATTATTTGTGAAAAAATCAGCATCTCTTTGTTTTTAGTGAAAATCAGTCTAAGGCCAAATATACAGCGGTCTGAAGTGATGACATCACATTAACACAGTTCAAAAGAACAAGGTCCAAACATGTCTGAAGCAATGCTAAGCTAAAGACTCTCACAAAATAATCCTTAGACAGTTACCTTTCATCCAGGCCTTTAATTTTTGTGGGACATGGTTGAAGTTTAATGAAACTGGGCCAGGACAGAGATGGATCTTTAAAATGGTTTCATTGTTGTTGTGGATTCTTGCTTAGAATGGATGACATATGCTGTTAAGCTAAACATCTGGACTTTAACAAGCGTTTTTCAAAAACCTCAATTTATCACTAAAAATGTGGGTGAGAGGTGCATACATTTGGACAGGGTTCAATCGCAACATATACTGAGTCAGATGTTATTGAAGCAGTATTAACTTTTACTAGTATAAAGTACTAATTATCAGGGGATACAGTAAGTATCATAAGCATGCTAGCATTTTCTCAACTAACTATTTTTTAAAGGAAAGCTGTCTAGATATTTTCTAATAAATTATGTATGCTTTGCCCTCATGGTGCAACTCTAAAGCTTTGATGATATTGGATATTTAGTTACTTTTTATTAACCAACAATAAAATAGTGTCTATTAAATCTATTAAAATCCCATTTCGTCATCGTTTGTTGTTTCCTCGTCTTACGCTTTATCCGGGACCGGTTCGCAGGGGCAGCAGACTCAGTAGAGACACCCAGACTTCCCTCTCCACAGACACCTCCTCCAGCTCCTCCGGGGAAGCCCAAGGCGTTCCCAGGCCAGCTGAGAGACATAGTCCCTCCAGCGTGTCATGGGCCATCCCCTGGGCCTCCTCTCGGTGGGACGTGCCTGAAACACCTCCAGAGGGAGTCGTCCAGGAGGCATCCGGTATAGATGCCTGAACCACCTCAACTGGCACCTCTAAAATCACATTTGTATCTTCAAATGTAATGTCAGCAATAAGAAAGTAAAAGTTTTTAACTACAATGTTTTCAGTCAAATGACAAATTCAAGCTTTCAATGAACTTAGACTTGGTTCTTTCTCATGTGTCCTACAGGTGTTTATTTATGCCACACATACCTGGTAACCTTCCACCCAGTTATGAAATACCAAGCATCCAAGTACAGTTTAAAATGCAAAATCACTGAGCTACGCCTATGCTTTGGTCCACCATCATGTAAAAACTACATAGAGAGTGATGAAGTTTAAGATCTGAGACACAGTAGGAGTTTATAGATGTTTTATCTTTCTTTTTCTCAAGTTCCCACTGCGTGCCCGAAGGCTAATTTACCAGATAGATGGCTGGCCTTAAATGCCTCTGTACTGTACACTTAAAAGTGTGCATATAGCAACAACAACATCCCTATGTTAGCTATTTGGAGAGTTTCATGACTAAATTGAAGAAAAGACCTTTGAGTTGTTAATTGTGACCCTGAATGGTTCTTGTGGCCTTTATTTTGTAAGTTGACCGACAGGAAATGGGGAGAGAGAGAGAGAGGAAGACAATCAGCAAAGGTCAACGGGCCAGGATTCGAAAACTGTGACAGCTGGGTCAAAGGCTGTAGCCTCCCTACAGGGGTTGCGTGGTTTACCCCTGCGCCACCGCAGACCTTCACTTAAAACACACCATGATCCTCATGCTACGTGAAGCTCTATATAAAGTGCATTAACAGTTCATTAGTGCTGTCTGGCTTAAGTGTATTAAAACAACACCAATGACTGGATCTGGCATGTAATTTTCTATTCAATAATAATTAGCCAAAGTACCCTTAGAATGTTTTCTACTAAATGTTGTTTTAGATATAAATGAGTCTAAAACTGGAGGGAGGAATGTTGTAACCTATCCCTTTTCCTGTTAATCATGTCAGATTTTTGAAGAAGAACACAATATCTGGTTTCTGGACAAAGGAGGGGCCCTTATTGCGGTGAAACAGCCATCTGTACCAACAAGACATCTGTGGTAGGTCCATTGAGAAAACTTTGTCACACAAGTCTCCTTTTTCAAATTGCTTTTCTGATTTTAATGGCTACTCTAACGTTAAATCGAGCTTTTTATGGTCCAAAGAAAGACTATGCATGTCGCACTTGATCCATTTACTGTTGCAGTTTGTGCGGACGGAAAATTAAGTTGGAGTCAATCTAATTTGAATGATGTTTATTTTTTCAAAAAATTATCATTAAGAGTCGGAAGTCTGAGACCCCCTCTCACCTTAGTGCTTTCATCAACATGTTGCCTTCCTCTTGCCAAATCGAAAACTTACGCTGTGGCTCAGTGCAGGCTAATCCAAGTGAGACCAGATCCGTTCTCCACTCATGTTTGCAACAATTTTGAAATTAGTTTTAGAACCAGTGAAGTGTGGCCAGCTGGGTTTTTGCCTCCATCCCAATTTAAGTGGGATGATGCAGGGAAAAAAATCCTGCCTGTTGTAACAAAGGTCTGTGTTTCTACCGCCGTGGAGTGGTATGGCTTTCACAGTCAGTGTTCAGTTAAACACTTCCTCTGGCTGAATCCTATAACAGGTGCACATCAGTGCTTAGCTGTTGTCACTGCTTTTAGCCAAGTTACAGCAGTCGGCTTTTTGAGGCAACATGGGGATTTTCTTTTTTTCTTTTTAGACTGCATGTCACACTCAGGTACTTCCAGTTGTTCTCACCTCAGCGCCAATGTTGATGATCTGTCAGAGCCAATAAAACCCAGGAGCTGATGATGAAAGTTGTCCAATTCTTTTTAGCCATCTCATTCTCCCTTTGCCCTTTTCTGCTCAAACATGAAACACATATTCTAGTTTTGTTTTCTCACCTTGGTGTCAACTTTTTACCCAGGACAAGACATGGTTTCATTTTCCTTTTTGACACCCAAAACCTTCCCTCTTTTCATGTTCTGTAAAGACATTTTCTGCTTCTTTGCTTTGATACTCAGACTGACGGTCTCTTAAATATCGCTTTAATGTTCAGCCGTTTGATATTTACCGAAAGCTACAGTAGCTAATTGCACAGAGGCTCTGAGACTGCTTTGTTGAGACACGCCAGTCATTCTGATCCCCACCTAAACCCTCCCCTATGACCAGAATTAAATAGGAAGCGTCTGTTTTCCATGTCGTCACTGATGCTGGGTTTATGACGGGAATGCCATCTGACACAGGGTTAGCTTTGATGAAGGGAGGCAGTGGACTCAACACAGCTTCTCCTTGGTGCCGCTGTTTGTGGACGGAGTACTGGTCGAGGCTGGCGCTGAGAACCAAATCATGACGTAAGTCCAAAAACATACTAAAATGGTCAAAATGCATTTTAAAACATGTGTGCTTGTAAAGTGTATTCTCTAGATGGTATAACCTTTATAGGTGTTTGGGTTTAGTTGCCATCCAAAAACAATAATGCAAAATAAACTTTTAGAAATCTTTTGTATTGATACATCTATTTCATTTTAAACTATTTGCTGGAAGGTCAGATGAAGGTCAATGCTGCTACTTTTGAGGATATTAGTTCAGATAATAAATTATTTCATTTTATTAAAATTCATTTTGAACAAGACTTCTTCCACTCTTCTTAATAAGGTGTGTCTCAGTGAGAGCCACAGGCTGATGAATATTAATAAATATCTTCTGATTATACATTAAGTTTTAATCCTATTTTCACGTCTTTTTTCATCCTGCTCTCAAACTAATATTGTTTTAAAATATAGTTTATTTTTTCATAGTTATTTTGTTGTGAAAAGATGAAGTTAAGAATATTTACGTGTGTGTTTCTGCCTGTTTAATTTCAGTTCCCATTCTAAACAGTGATGCTAACACAGATTACCTGATTATGTCGATATTTCAGGTTCATTTTCACCACAAGTTGTTTACATTGCCAGCTTCTGTGCACAAACTGAAGTAGTGAATCAAAGTATTTTGAAACAAATAAAGAAATAAAACAAAATGTAGAATCTGGTTCTTATAGAAAATATTTGGTAACTCACTGCAGTTGTTTTTTGATAAGTAATCATTATTTATGGCAAAATAGATGAAGAACTTTACTCAGAAGGTTAATTACATGACCAACTGCTCCAACTCTAAGACATGAAGCCATGAAAACGTAAGAATGGAAACAATTTTCGTTCTGACTGTCATGATTTATGTTTACAATTTGCAAACCCACATCCATGACTGACCCTATACCACCAGCCTCCAAACCCACCGACTAAAACATTAAAGTTGTGCATAGAACAGGTGACAGATTTTAAGAGCAATATCAAGTCTTTGTCCCCAGAACCTGAAGTCAGTTTTAGTTTAATTTTGTCCCTGGTTAAAACTAAAAGTAATTGATGACTTTTCACTTTTCTTGGTAGCAATATATTACAGTCCTTTCAAGATGCAACTTGTGATACATGTAATATGTTATTTAAAAAACTACAAGTTCTGCGAAAGTACCCTGTAAGAGGCATAAAGGTAACCTCTAGGCTCTAGAAAGCAACTTGTAACTTCAAGGAAAATACAACGCAAGTTGCTGCAGGTAACCTGTAAGTTCTGGGAAAGGACTCTGTCTCTAGAAGTATCCTGTATATGCTGGAAAGTACCAGTTCCAGAAAATAACTCATACATTTTGCTTAATATCTAACCTGCAAGTTCCACCAAAGTACCCTGTAAATTCTTGAAAATAAACAGTACATTTCAGGAGAATAGGGGCTGTTATCTGTATTTCTAGCATGTTTTAATTTCACAAGTTCCTGCTGCTGAGAAAAATGTCCCAATAAGCTACAATCTTACCTAACATGATAATTACAATCCATTTTTTTAGAAGGTTGTCCTTTGCCTCTACAGCTTTTTTGGACATTTCAGCCACCGCTCTGAGTGGCAACTCATCAAGATAGACTACAAGTCCATCTTCAGCAGGAAGTGCACCGAGGAAGACTACCAAACGTGGCATCTACACAACCAGGTTAAACTCTTACTCTATCCAAGTGGTGATGGCCTTAAAGTCTTTGGTGAAAAATTAGGTTATTTACAGCTCTGTTGTCCCAACGCAGGGCGAGCCATGTGTAATGGGTCAGAAGCAGATTTACATGAAACGCCGGCCTGGAAACTACTGCATGCTGGGAAAGGACTACTCCAGAATCCTCTCAGCTGAATCCTGTATTTGCCGAGCTCATGACTTTGAATGGTAAGAAGATGTACGCTTTTGTTGAGTGGCTCCTTTCCTCATAATTGTCGAGGGGGATTATGTTTCTCTCTATTGTCTGCTAAAGGAGAGCTTCATTAACAGGGGTATTTGTTCTTCAACATTGCCACACATGTAGAAGTTTCAAACAGACGTTTTATTTTATTAATCCGTTCAGAAATTTTCTCTTCCTAATACTTGAATTATTTTCAGTGGGCAGCTGCCAAATATGATTGAGGCTCAGCAGGTCATTTAATGGAATATTGTGCTCAGTAAAAACATGAAAAACATATCTGACCTCTTAAAAAGCAGCTGCCCTTCAGTACCAATTTATTATTTTTCAAGTGCATCTTTTCAGCAACCATTAAATTCCCTCTTCAGTCCATTCAACTATGCTCTTTAGGGCTGATACCCGAGTTCTGCAAGCTAACAAGCAGCAGCAGCAGCAAACAGGCAAAGAAATTCCACGCATTGGAAATATGGTTGATTTGACCTGCAGTCGGTTCACTGTGTTCTTCTGCACGCACTCCTCTCCTAATGATTTTCTAATACCTGCATTTATGAGTAAACCCAGCAAGCGGATACAGGTTTTGTTGGGAGAAAGTTACTGTAATTGATGTTTGCTCTTGTGGAAAATACAGCGATAGCAGCACATTCAGAGTGACAGGCCAGAGAGGCTTAACGCAAGTCTAAAATGAAAATAGTAAACTAAAAAAAGAAGAGTAAGCAAGGTTGGGTTTGATCAGTAAGTTCACTGTTTCAGGCCAGAGGAAAGGATGTTCTGTTTTGTATATCCTGGACACCTCTGTTAAAAAGCCAGGTTTGTGTGATGAAGAAATCATTTTGAAATGTTTTCCACCTTTAATGTAGCATATACCCAGTATTATTCAGCGGACAAACTGTCCACACACAAACGAATACTTATCTGAATGCAACTTTTAAAATCTTTGGTACATATTTGCCATCAGTTATGATAATCTGATGGCAGATATGTACCAAAGGTTTTAAATAATGTCCAACTATCCTAGCAGGATGGTGACTATAACAAGAATTTGTTATGGTCAGTTGAAACCAAAGTTGGACTTTCTATTGTTACAATTCTGAAAAAAGCACATTCTCAAAAGAACACCATAACCACAGTAAAAGACAGTGCTGGCAGCACCATGATGTCCTCACAATCTGAGAGATTTTCCGGACTTTTGCAATTCAAGGTGAGCAAATATTGGCAAATGGTGACGTGGGATATTGATAGACATCTACCAAATCAAACTGAATGCAAAAATTCAATCCTTTGGTTGAGTTTCAACTAGATATAAGGGTGTGCAGCCTTCTGCAACAACGCTGTTTCAGGTATTTAAGTGTTTGCAGACTTGTTTGGTTTAAAGGTGTGCAGACGGGTGGTTTTCCTGAGTAATCATACAGCCTCTCCTGTTAGCAGTCTGTTGTGCTTATAATTATGTTCAGAACATGTGGGTGTGTAGACAGTTTAAATTTGTATGCAAATCCATGCCGGGTGTATTTTTTATCTTGTAATGACAAGGCAACAGAAAAAAAAAGGTCCAAACACTCTTCAGTTATCTAACTCGTATCTAACTTGTATAGAGACCAGAACCAGTGCTAATTGGTTCATATTTAAGGCGCTTGTTTTTTTCCTAGTTGGATTTCTGTTGCATTCTTCCTGCAGATGATTTTTCCATGTATGATTAAATGTCTAAATGATGTCTTGCATCCTTTCACTCAGTATAAAACTTGAGGAATCAGTTGTTTATATCTTCAGCTGAGTTCATCCTCATTAACCTAAGTTGAGATAACTGTACAGGCCTTTGGTTCCAAGTATTTCTCTAATTATCTCCCAGCACAGAAGGGTGGTGACAACGCAAACTCTATTTAAAATTAAGGATGAGAATTTTTACTGTGGAAAAATAACATGAAAAATGACTTTGTGTTTGATATTAAAATTTTAATTCTCTCTCCGGAATCTTAAGCCGCTTTCACTAAACGTTTAGTGAACCCCTCTGACCATTCATAAATGTCAAGTGGAGGCGACTGAACATTTTCCGAAAACAAACAGGTGGTGTCTTGTTGCATCAACATCAGCGCTACGCATAAAATCAGCTTTACCATTCTTTTTGGAACAATAATGGCGGATTGACGCAGGGTAGAACCTGTTGTAGACCGACTGTCTCGCAGTGGCATAACAGAGGGAGGTTGACTTCTTGCCACATCGGCCCTATCACAAAACATGTGGAGAGGGTTAAAAGGTGTCTTAATCCTGCCTTGAATGGTTTTGTTAAAGGGGCTTTAGATTGTACTAAATTTAGTTCATACTCTAAAATAGTCCTCAGGATGAGTGTGTGTGCCTGCTTGTGTCTCCTGTGTGTCTCTGTGTTGCCCTGTGATGGACTGTTGGTCTGTTCAGGGTGTACCCTTCCTCTCACCCAAGGACCACTAGAGATAGACACCAGCGCCCCCTGGGACCCTGAAAGGATAAACGGATATAGAGCAATAATAAATCAATGCAGTTGTCATAAGAGGCTCTCTAAAGGCTTTCTTCCTCCTTCCAAACTTAAACACAATGCTCAGTGGAAACAAAGTTCTGCTCCAGATTTTGTTTTTATTCTCCGTTTGGTCCAGATTTCTACTAAAATGTAAGAAAAATGTAAGACTATAAATAAATATTTTTAAACTGCACAGACCAATCTCTACTCCTGATATTTACTGGAAACCCCATAATGGATTTGAAGCATATTTCAGCAGAGGAATTAAAATATCTGTATTTAAAAAGGTGTCTGGCAGTGAGCTAAAACTGAACAAATGAACTAGCAACCTAGAGTAAACTGAGGCTAGATGGGGGTCACTGGGTCATTGCATGGTGCTCCCACCATGGCTGCAAGGTCCCACACATCAAAACCCTACAGATGTTTTGTGTTGCATTTGTTAGAGAGAGGGGATGAGCGGCAAGGTACCGGCACAAATCACAGATTTCCTTTTTTTCCGATCTGACCTTTGACCAGTTTTGTCTTTATCCGATTGATTTGACATAAAAAATAAGGATGTGTAGTAGGTTATTTGATAGAGAAACATTTTAAAGGGGAGTTCTTAGTTTTCCTGCATTTAATAAAACTGCTGAGCTTTAAGTATTTTATTTGAAGACCACCAATCAGACCCGATCAAGCGAAAATGCTAATCTCTGGCCCATTGACTGCTGCTTCTTTATCTAAAGGAACTCAAATTCTACTTCTTCCTTTTAAATATGGAGGCTTTTTACTACGTCTCTGTGTTCTTAACCAAACATTTTTATCATTGCTACAAACACCTTCTGTTGTGCCTGTCAAAGCACATCAACAACACAACAGATCAAGGGCAGGATACTATCTGTACAATCAATACATGCAAATATGGAGCAAATCAAATAGGCCACTGATGGCTCATATCTACTCTCTACAACTCCAAGTAAACAAGTAGAAATAAAGAACAATCCCTTTATTGCAAATGTGCTACCTACCTTGACAGATTGTTAATGATCAGTTCACACTGTTCTAATCACAGAATTAAAGTGGACTAGTCAGCTGCTGGCTTGTTAGTTCTATTTGTTTTGGCTCAGTAATTACCTGATACATCAACGCTAGGACCTTGATGAGAATGGTCACTTGCCCACCTTGGCTGCATGTAAATCATGTGCTGATTGGAATCTATGAGAAGCAACCATTCTTTTTTACAGAAACCAACCTTCACCTGCAGGTCGCTTGTCCTGGCATACATGACTCCACACCTTTTCAGAAGAACTTTTAAACAAAAATTTTTAACGAGGGAGGTTTTGCCGGGCGGGGGGCCC